>JAJLUZ010000018.1:0-277342 GCA_030570095.1 Kurtzmaniella quercitrusa | reverse complement strand
TTTCTGACTACAACATCCAAAAGGAATCTACTCTTCACTTGGTTCTTAGATTGAGAGGTGGTATGCAAATCTTCGTCAAGACTTTGACCGGTAAGACCATTACCCTTGAAGTCGAATCCTCTGACACCATTGACAATGTCAAGTCCAAGATTCAAGACAAGGAAGGAATTCCACCAGACCAACAAAGATTGATCTTTGCAGGTAAGCAATTGGAAGACGGTAGAACTCTTTCTGACTACAACATCCAAAAGGAATCTACTCTTCACTTGGTTCTTAGATTGAGAGGTGGTATGCAAATCTTCGTCAAGACTTTGACCGGTAAGACCATCACTCTTGAGGTCGAATCCTCTGACACCATTGACAACGTCAAGTCCAAGATTCAAGACAAGGAAGGAATTCCACCGGACCAACAAAGATTGATCTTTGCTGGTAAGCAATTGGAAGACGGCAGAACTCTTTCTGACTACAATATCCAAAAGGAATCTACTCTTCACTTGGTTCTCAGATTGAGAGGTGGTTTCTAAACTTATATAATTTAATTAACATATAGCACTAGCGATCGTTATTTATCCTTTGTAGCTCAGTCAATATGACGTGCGATTTTTCAGTTTCGCCAAAGGCACTCAATTTGTCCTTAATAGCCCTCTTCGAGTGATCTTCTGCAGATATCTTCAAAAGCTCTTGGGAAACCTTCAAAAATTGAAGCTTAATATTCTCTATCTCCTTTACTCTTAGACACTCTGATTCCAAAACTTCCCAAACTTTGTAAAGCTCCTCAACAGTAACATGATTCTTATCACTCTTGGAAACTTTCACGATCAAAGATTTCAAAACCTCACACGAAACGAGTTTTGATCTCCAGGTGTTTTCAATAGAAGAGGACTTGAATAGATCTGGAATGGAAGACAAGATTAATGCTTTGAACTCTGGATTGATTATTCTGTCGTCGACGTTGAATGCCTCGAATAGTTCTCTAAGGTATGTCAATCTCTCATCTTCCTTTTTAACATTGACCTGAGTTTGATTTCTACTATCAACAGCCATGGCATCCTCATCATCTGAACTATCATCAGAAGCAACCACATCAGATATGCGCTCGCTAAACTTTTCAACGAATACTTCAACGAGCTCTTCAGCTTCGTCCGAATAAGCGTACACATATCTTGCCGCCATCTTAAGCACTTGTTTTTGATAAGATTTGTTTCTTCTCTTTATCTCTGTAATGACGGTGGCGTCAATGGTTTCACGAAGATCTGGGTTTCTAGTAAGGTAGTGCTCAGACTTGACTGAAAATAATACAAGAGCCTCAAACACGAGCTCTTTTCCCTTCCATGACTTCCCTTTACTTGCTTCAATCAAAAGGTATAACACTTTCTTGATAGTATCCTCAGAAAACTCTTGAATACTGTCAATGGAGGAGACAGCACTTGCAAGAGCCTTGGCGATTATTTGTCTGATGGTGTACAGTTTGGACATAATGTATTTAGATGATAATTGAGTGATTTCCGACAAGTAAAGTTTGACCGAAGAATTACCAGAAGTATTTTCGATCCATTCCCGATCAAATGGGACCCTGACGTCTTCATCCAAATCATTTTTACCAATGAATGCTAATGGCAATAAGATTGAAGTTATTGTTTCGAATTTATCTTTGGAATATTTGGATACACTTTCACTAGCGAGGGCACTAATATATCTATATCTATCATTGTTATCAAATTCAAAGTACATCAGAACCAACTTGTTTGAATAGCTCTCGATATCAGGGAGAGAAGCAATACGGCATACGTAACCAGCAGCAACTCCGAAGGAGGCAGCAACGGTGTCATTTTTATCCGTAATTTGAGAGGCACAGACTTTTAAAAGAGCCTCACCATAGGGTTTAGAAAGCTCCAAATGTCTCGTAATAAGACTAACAACTACTTTACTTCCACAAACCTTCGATGGTAAACCCACAGCTTTCTTGATTGACTGCAGAATCGAATCAACAGTTTTTCTCATCATTGATTCATCAACACTATCAAGCATTTTCTCAAGGGCATCCATCATAGGAGACAGCCCAATACTTTGAAGTCTTTTAGCATCAATATCTTCACTTTTGAGATTATATTTGTCAGCATTCAAGAGAAGATAATTGACCACCTGCGGCTCTAAAGTTGACATCAAGGAGATGAAGTTATCAATTAGGTCAGGAACAAACTCTTTCATAGAGCTTCCTCCAATTTTGACTAGTTTCAAAATGACGTCCAACGAGAACAGTCGAACATCTTCAGCATCACTAAGTAATCCATTAGATCCTAAAAGGAAAGGGAACAATTGTCTTAATACATGGGAAATTTCTGCTTCTGAATTTGAGGAGTACTCTTTAGATGCTTTTTCAACTATCCGAAGTAATGTCGTAGATAAATTCTTGGTTAATTTGTTTCCTTCTTTTCTAACACTATCTTTGATGTCATCCATGATTCTAAAACTCATATTCCAAATCTTTTCCAATTGCAGTTCATAGGTTTCGAAAGGAGTGATTTGTAGTAAATCGATTAATGCTGTTGTACTGGCCTGACGAACTCTCCATTCTTTGTTTCCCATCCCGGTTAGTAACTCCTGTAGGATGAGACTAAAATTTTCTTGCACAACGGTGCTTTGATCTTTAACCAAGACGTTCCAAATATCATTCATAGAATTGGAAACTGAAGTGCTTGGATCAAATTTGTAACGATATAGTTTTGGAATCAATTTCTTTGTCAATTTATCATTTGATTTAAGCAAGTTATCCAAACTTGACTTGGACATAATCGATCCTAATCCAAATGCAATACCTTTTCTAGATGACCATAATGCGGAGGACTTGGCAAGTGACATAAATTTATAGACTAAACTAGGATCTCCTACATCCGAGGCCAAACTCAAAACATCTCTGTATGTTGAAACAGACCCATCGTTAGTTTTGAGTAGTTCTGGAGCAAAAAGCTCGGTATCTCCGTCGACAGTGCCCAGGGATAATTGTGAAGTAGCATTTGTATCAGTGAAGGATTTGAGAAGACCTCTTACCAAAGTGTCCTTCAATTCAAAGTCCCCCAATTCATATACTATTGTCAATCCACGAGAAGCCAGTTCTTGAACTAAGTCATCTCTATCGGCTAAAAATCTCATAAAAGTAGCATGAATTTTAGGAGCCGACTCTTTGATAAGTGATAATTGGTTGCAATATTGTACCAAAGAAAGTAACCAGATACACCCTGATTTTCTTAAAGATGGTTTAGTATTGACACAAGCTTTCATAACTGCGTTGAAAATTGGTTGCAATCTTTGAGTACTCTCAGGAATGTAAATAATACTTCCAACTGCAGAAATATCCACATCCAAGCTTCTCTTCAACACACTCGATTTCCATCCAGCCGCAAGAATCAGGAATGCTTCACCACTAGTGAAAATGTACTCTGTTTGCTTCGAAATATGAGAATCAAACACAGCTTGCTCAAATTCATCAAGGTCTTCAGAGTCACTAGCTCTCGAGAATGCAAGGGCCAAATGAGAAAAAGTAATGGTGGCTCTCTCGTCACATTTTCTAACTTTTTTGGCGACTTCTGTTTTCAAAATTTGTAAAGATTCATCCAATTTCAGGGAAAGCCTAAGTTTGGGTCCCAATAATCCATAAAGAGACATCTGCAGAACACTCTCAAACACTGTAGCCATTAATGAAGTATCACTTAACGAATCAATAATTTCATTCAAATGTTGAGTGAATAATTCTTCCTCAATAGCATCTATTCTATCAAGTAGAACCAATCTAGACAACAAAAAGCTTCGAGCTAACATATTTGCTCTCTTCGAAGACGGTGAAATCGAAGGTGAAAGTCTATTTAGTAAAGACTTAACTCTCTCAACGGGATAATTTCTGTTACTACCGAATATCGCCAAAACTTGACAAACTTGTATCAATGCAGCTTCATTAAGCAGCTTAGAACCTAATAGTTCTACCACTCGTGGTATATTATCTACAAGCTCTGCTACCAATTCAGAGGGGGACAAAGACAAAACTGTTGTTAGTGTTAATCCATAATGTATGTTGCTTGGAGATGTGGACAAATATTGATCCGCAAATGCTTTAAACACAATCAGGACAAAAGAAATGAGAGAGCTATTACCATTGGCAGTTCCATCCATTTCTAAATCGTTGGAACTGAATTTAGACTTGATATAATTTTTAGTTAAATCTTGAACCTTTTCATCATATTCTACAGCCTTCTCTAATCTAGTAGACCAATCTTCATCGGTAACAATGACAGTATTTTTTCCTCGGACAGATTCCATGATCAAAACTTGAAAACAAAAGGTTATGGCTTCACCTAAGGTTGATTGCAATGAAGACAGTGGGGCTTCATTTAGAGCAGAATTCAACACAGAAATCATATCAGAAAAGGAAGGAAAGATGACTTCTTCATCCAGAACACCTAACAATTGCAGGGTTGACTTGAAATCTAGAGAATTATTTGCCTGTAAAACCCTATGCCAATGGGGGTTCAATCCTTTCACAGCTTCTTCAATTATATCCAGTCGATTACCATTTTTGGAGGTTCCCAATACACATAAGAATCTTGCCCGGGCATTGCTGAATGGAAAAGCACAGATCACATATTTAATAGCAATATACCTACAACTTTGCCAATTATAGAACAAACTAGAGTTACTCTTCCTAGAGTCGGGTACCTCTTCGTACAAATAACCCGACAATCTTTTAAGCAACTGCTCTTTAACATCTTCTGAACTTTGGAGCAAAAATCCACTCAATCCAGAAAGAGAATCTTGTATGACACTCCTAAGATCAGCATCATCCCCTTCTAGAGAATCGAATAAGAAATTTATGCTTGAAATGTCAGTTTGGAAGAGAGAAGGGTTCAATTTGAGTAATTCACCCAAAGCTTCAAATTGAAGTCTTCTTTGATTGACTGCAGCTTGATAATTTCCAGAAACCTCAAGTTTAGGCCATCCTTGAGTCATCAACGAGTCTTTCAATTGAAGTACCATAGAAGAACTGAATTCTTGAGTTTTCAAATCATCAGAATCGGTGACTACATGCTTACTGATTCTTTTTATGAGTTGAATAGCTGATTGACGTAACCTTGGGGTTTCCGAGGCCATTCCTGCTTTGCATACATCAGTGATTCTATCCAGTTCCAAAGCATAAGAGCTCTTTATCAACAAACTGATGATAGCTTCTTGAACGACCCCATCTGCTTGGGCCACACCATTGCCACCTAAGAACAAGTCCAAAAGGGAGTTTATTAAGAGGTGATCTTCATAATTTACCGGTAAGCGCTTATACTGCACTTCAGCCAAATCTTTTATATATGAAGAAGGGTCACACGAGGCTATAAGTAAGGGAATGACCAAAGATTGCTGGTCAAAGATACCTGAATGTAAAAACTCAAGCAAACGCTTTTTTACCGAAAATATGAGGGAGTTTTCCTTATAAGAAACACCAGCTTTTTGATTAAAGAAGAGAACATCGTCTCTAGAGAGTCCTGGCAGACCCATGACCTCGCTCGTAGAACGAAGCATCAAGAATTTAGATATCTTTTCAGATAAGAAGGCAAGATCAGGAGCAAACTCTATTGGAATATCCAAAGAATGGTTGGGGTTTGATTCCGAATTCGAATTTGAAGTCAACAGTTGTTTATCCTTATTATCATCATCATTGTCGTCGATGGTGTTGGTTGATAATTGGATTTGATGGTTCAGCCGATCGGCCTTGAAGTCCGAAACCTCCAATAAACGACATAAAAGATAGAAAAGACGGGCAGAAACATCGACAGAGGTAGTGGATATTCCCTTTATAACCAGAGGGAGGAGGTTTAAACACTCTTGAGGAGAAAATCTGTCTATAAATTTGGTGATAAAGATCAACGAATATAATTGAACGGTGGCAAGACCACCAGAATCTGGGGCATTTGAGGAAGACAATTTAGTGGAAACACTAGACACTTGAGAGAGTAAGGACTGTACGGGCATTTTAACCAATTTAGAGGCAGCTATTCTTGGTAAGATATCCTGGATTATTTTCAAAATAGCCAGTCTGACTTGACTATGAGGGCTAGCCAATTTGAGTAAAAGTGGAGGAAGATAAAGCTTCAAAGTATTTTGGAGCAGTAAATCATCATTTGCAAGAGCAATTCTGAGCTCTACTTTGCCGATGAGAGCCAATTCAGACTCCATTATAAACTGGAGGTCTTTGGATGATTTAAAGTATACCTTTGGAGGATCTAAACCGTGGATTGATCCAGTATTTGTTAGATCTACTGAAGGCAAATTGAAAAATGTGGAGATGCGAAATGTCAAAAATAAAGATAAAGAGTGAAAAGAAGAGGAGAGAAGAGAAGAGAAGATAAAGAGAAGATGAAGAGAAGATGAAGAGATAAGAAGAGGAGAGAAGAGAGGAGAAGATAAAGAGAAGAGGAGAGAGGAGAAGAGAGGAGAAGAGAGGAGAAGGGAAGAAAATAGGAAATAAAGAGAAGATAAAGAGAAGATAAAGAGAGGAGTTCATAACAATAAAATCCTATTAAATACAACGATTAAAAGACTAGAGAGCCTCTGGTAGCTTTCCGCTTCCGGTTGCTACACCTTTCACAGGACAGATAAACTGACTTCAAGTAAAACAAACTGTAGTAGGAGCAGAGTACACAACGAAGCAACCACTAAAATCATTCAGTACCTATTATTGAGTACCCACCCTTCTACAAGCAGTTCCTTTCAGCTTTCTATTACTACTCTATTTCACCCCTCCCCTCCAATTCGTCTATGTCGCCCTTTTCCATCATCATGTGTTCTTATACTCTCTCAAAATCACTGGCACTGATGACGGAGGCAATGCCCCGAGTTCAGTAACCACCTTCTGTATATATTCTGGTGGCGTAAGATCGTACATGATGTTCAAAATATTCAAGAACGGAATAGATTTCCAATTCTCCAACAGCCCTTTCTCCTCTGAAGGCTTATTACCTCCACCAACTTCACCGCCATTGCCCTGTTTCTTCCCCAGTGACTGTTGTTGTTGTTTCTCAAACAGTTTCTTTTCCTCCTTGTCCTTCAAAAACTGCTCCAAGGCCAAGAACTTCTTCTGAGGTGGCTTCTTCAAGTCAATGCTTTGAGCTAAATCATCACTATCGGCAAGTTCATTGGTGGTTACAGAATCCAATTGTACTCTGTCGGAAAATTTGATTGATTCACAACAAGTCAACACTGGGATATTTCTGGAATGACACATCATGGCAATCTGACCGGTCCCCACTCTAGAATAAAGTTGACCATTCGATAACATTGCATGAGCTCCCAAAAACACACAACTGACATCCTTAAGAGTAATAGAAGATAATGACAGAAGCAAGGCATATTGAACCTTAATATGAGTCTGAGTGATAGGAGTTTGATCCTTCCCAAGAGTTCTACTTAAGTTACGTACAAGTTTCTTCCCTTCGAACAATGGACGTGAATCCACCACAATCAAATTGAACCTTTTATTCTCTTCAGCGGCACAGAACTTGAAAAGCAGTTCTAAAACTTCGGAATGACCATAGGTCAATATCGTCAGCCCCTCTACAACGTGTTTCAGAGCATAACTGACAATGACTTGATCGGCAAGATCGATTTTCTCTTTAATAAAGTCATCAATACGTTCACAAAGAATCTCCTTGGCCTTATCTTCGGAGGTATCAATGGAAATATGGGAAATTTCCTGCTTCAACCAACGGATAGCGTTACCCATAGAAATCAGGAGGGGACGAGCTGTCCTCAAATATTCAATTTGATGGGACAAATGACCAGTTAAATGTCTAGTCAATGTGTTATTCTCTGGAGTCTTGTAACCTCGAATGACTTCTTGGAAAGCTCTCATCATACTCCACAATCTAGGGATAGATCCAACGATTTTGTAGGTGGAATGTTTCAAAGACAAGGTTAATATTGCTGGATGTACAATATGTGATATAGAAGGGGAAATTTCATTACGTTGTTCACGTGTTTCCAAATGACTAAAGAGAGCAGGGATTCGTTTTTGGGTCAGAGAAGGCTTGATAAGGGTCTGGTTAAGCTGTTTCTTCAAATTCAGATTCGTGGCAGCCTTAGATGTGTTCTGTTTGATTTTCTGCTCTGCCATTTGTTTCTGTTGCTCCGGAGTGATACCACTGGCGACCTTTTGAGCTGCTCTTTTGGCGGCTTTCTCCTTCTTTTTGAGTTCTTTCAACTCTTTATTGGAAAGCGTTGAAGATCCAGTGTTTTCACCGTCCGTAACACTGGATGTCTCTGGCGTCTTTTCTGTAGTCTTGACATCCTTGGATGGCTTCTTGTCTTCCTCTGGCTTGGCTGAAGTAGACATGCTTATGACTATTAGAAAAGATTTATGCGATGAAATATTTGATCTTGAGCACGTGATGACCAAGCTGAAGAGCGGTGGAAATGAAGACGAAGTGATAGAGATCAAGATATATAAAGGTAAGATGAGGAGAAAATGGATGCAGATTCAAGATGCTTCAAGATTTTTACTGCATCGTATCCGTGTCGTCTCTCTACGGGCAATTGATGTTATACTTTGTAATTCATTCTTTATACTTGGGACAACATCTCTCCATCATTAACATCATCAATCGCATTATGCTCGAAGCTCACACAAATTCATATTACTCATGAAAATTTCACACGCTAACAATTTTTCACTCCGGTTTCACTCAGGCTAACAAGGTCACACTCTAGCTAATGAATAGTGCACTCAGGTTCTTGGTGTGTCTAGTGGTGTATCTTACGTAGTGCTTCATCTTGTAAATCTCAGCTACATCAAATTACTATTGGCACATTTCCATCGATGAATTGCTGCTTCATCTGCACTTATCTGTACTCATCTGTATTCATCTGTATTCTATATTCATCTTCTTTATCTCTTTCTAAAACAAAAATACTCCGTCTGGATTTTAACTCCTACACTTATCATACTCCGATTTTCATTATACATGTCCACTTCATCTCCTCACTCCTCCCCCTCTAACTCTCCAAAAGCACCTCTTTTTTTAGTTGTATCGTACAACCGTACAATCTTTTCCTGATCCTGGTTTTCTACTTGTGAAAAGGCAAATCCTCTCTGCTTTTTGATCCGTTGAACTTGTCTTACTTTACGGATAGCCTTTTGGAACTGCTCCATTCTGGGCCTATAATCTTGGATGTTGTATTTTTGAATCTCTTGCACCATATGATAACTCTCTGGACTGTAACTCCGTTTGAAGAACTTCCAGGCAATGTCACGAAGTAAACAGAGGATACTGACTCCAAAAATCATACTCCAGAAGGTTAACGATGTATATGTGTGCAGCAACACTCCTCGATATTCCTTAGAAACGTTAATCAAAGGGGCAATAGTAGCATATGCTGGGAACCACAAAAGCCACAAGATAAAAGAACCAGGAATGGCGAAAAGAGTGAATTTAGTCCACATGGTTACACTCAATGCTGCCTTACCCAAGGTAGTCAAGGTACAAGTGGTAAACACTGCTACTCCCCAAGTCCAATGGTCTGCTGCCAAGCCGTTTGATAATTGATCTCCATGCTGGTAAATGAAGAATGAACACAAGAAGATGATCGCCAGATGGTAAAATCCATTTACAATCCAGCCCCAAAAGATCGACACATTGAAAAATTTCCTCTGTTGTCCCAATTGATATAATTGAGGGTAACGATCCAAGAGCCTTGCACCCACAAACTGATCAAATACCCCCATAACAAAAGGTGGGAATACCGTGAACAAGACGTTATACAACGTCAAAGTCCACAGTTCCATAATTGTCTGACCAGAGAAGCAGTTGGCGAAGACATACCAAAATTGAGTCATGTATAAGGCAATATTTTTATAGAAAGAGTACAAGATAGCGTTAGAAATTCTCTGATACGACCAAGCTCCATGTACTAACAATAATTTACGCAAGTACTTGAACTGACCGATCGAGACATCAGCACTTCTAGCGGCTTGCATTCCCTCCATACCTGAAATACCTACTCCTACATGCGCCGCTTGAATCATAGAGACATCATTAGCACCGTCACCGATAGCTAACAACAACAGACTGCGCTTCTTACGCTTAACCATCTTGACCACCAATGCCTTTTGTAAAGGCAGTACTCTGCAACAGATAACAGCCTTGCAACTTGACCCAAGCTCGATAAACAAGTCCTCCAATTCTGGTTTGAGAGCAAAACCCAATGAAACACCGTCTATCACAAGAGCCAAGGACTCCATAAAAGAAGAACTCAACCCCTCTTCATCTGCATCATCTCGTGGTTGCAGGTGTTGATGTTCATGTAGGGCTTGTAATTTTTCCTCCAAATTCCGACGAGTATCATTTAGGGTCTCTTCATTGACAATTAAAAGATTCATGTCCTCACTTAAAAGCTTACACAGCATGCCGATATTGATAGCAGTCTCTTGACGGTCACCAGTGAGAACCCAGATCTTAATCCCGGCCTCCTGAAGGGTATGAATCGTCTCAGGGACCCCATCTTGAAGCTTGTCTTCAATGGCAGTGGCGCCGAGCAAAAACAAGTCCTTCTCAATCAATTCAGCACAGTCATCCATTTTGTCAGCTCTGTTATCGAGTGATATAGAAGCTTCATGGTATTTCTGAGCCCATAATTTGTATTCCTCCTCCAGAACAATTCTCGAGGCAATGCACAAAGTCCGCAAACCTTCAGCAGCGAAATCTTCCAAATGTTGAAGAGTAGCGTCTACAAATGGCTGAGGTTCATTCTTAGAAAGTCTTTCTAAGATTACCGTATCAGCACCTTTACAGAAAAGTCTTATGACTCCATCTGGACATCGGAAAATGGCACTCATTCTCTTTCTAGTCGAATTGAACTCACAAATGTTTAATAATTCATATTCCAGCAGCTGCTCAGTCAAGACATTGTGGATGGTGACTCCTTTAGGTCTTCTTATTACAAATTTGTAACCCATATCTGCGGCACCTTGGACGAGAGCTCCCTCGTCTGGTGAAGCCGCCTGATACTTGATGGAACCATCGTCTTGGTTTTCAGGAATGACCGTATGACAAGTGGCCAAAAGGGTAAAAAATTCGTTGATGACCGCTGATTGTTGCAGTTGGGTGTCTCTGAGATGACCAATCATATCGCTAAAGCTATTATAACCTATTTCAATGCCTTCAACCATTTGGTTATGTCCATCTTCAGGAATCTCTTCGATGTAGCACTTTCCTCCAATAGTGCAAGTTTTGAATTCCATGATATTTCTGGTGAGAGTCCCCGTTTTATCACTAAATATATAATCAATTTGTCCCAACTCTTCCACGAGTGATGAAGTCCTTACTCCAGTTGGAGTATCGGTGGTTTCATAGTACATATCCAAATCACTTCCAATCATAAACGCTTGATAATACTTGATGATTTCAACGGTCACAAACAAAGAAATTGGGACCAAATTCGAAAACAAAATCCAATAAGTAAGTAAATCTTTGAAGAACAATCCAGCTTTACTAGTTCCATCTAGCATAAGGTATCCTAAATGCTCTGAATCGACTGAGATTTTAATGACATTACCAATCGACGATACAAGAGAGAGACCAATCAAGAGAAGGAACAAGGCAATGATTTGTAAGTTGATAATTCGTTCTACATCAGTCCGTTTGATAGGAGCAGCGGTAGCATTACGCATGAGCTTTGTTTCATGTCCTGTGAAAACCACAACCCCATGGATCCATTGGGTGTTCCTTAACGTGGCACCCCTCAAGAGAAGCTGGTCTGGATTGAACGGGATATCACCCACCGCCAGCGAATTCAACCCTTTCATCGTTCCCTCGTACGTATAAAGAGACAGGTTGGGTTGTTCTGACAAGATTTCTGCCCCCGAGATGGCAGAGACGAGATTTCTTGGGTTAACAAATTGTGCAGTCTCTTCCTTGGCCTGTTTGATCTTCAAATTTGTCTCTCCATCTAAGTTTGCCGTTTCAATGTAGCATAAACCTTCAGGTTCCGAAGACGACAAGAGAAGCAAATCGGCTGGGAATGGCTCTTCATTGGCCACTTTTACCACGTCTCCTACTTGGACTTGGATCCATTTTTTCATAGAAAACTCGCCCGATTGAGGATCCATAACTAGCACCTTGGTATTATTAAGATCCCTATCAGCACCAGCCCGTTTTAAGTCCTCTGAAATTTCTTTTATAGCCGAAACGAGTAAAACCACTGAGAGGGTTCCTACGGTAGTCCATCTGTTGGTAGGAGATACATTTGGAACTTGCTGAATGATGGCAGTGAAGAGGAAGAATAAGTTGGCATATTTACTAAACTGTTCGAACAAGAATTTGGGCACAAAAGTGGCAAAATTATACTTGGTGGTAGATATATAGTTACCGTAATAACCGAATGAAGAATTCAGAGAATGGTCCATTATGTGAATATGTCTTGGCCCTAGAGATGCCGTAGCATTGACTTCTGGGTCATCGGTCTTTCCTGTGATCTTCTTCTTGGTATTTCGCCAGATTTTACGGATATCAAAGTCAGATGAGCCGTCGTTTCGAGAATTATCATTGTAATTAGTGGCACCCATATCCGTGTAGACATCATGGCGCTTGGAGGGGAAGATTTTGCTGAAGAATCCACCGGAACGAGCATTTTTATTACCTCGAGGACGTCCTCGTAATTGGACATCTCTTCTGGAGGCCAGGGTTTCCGACTCGAGCTCGTCATGAAGAGGATACATGAGATCGTCATCAGAGAGATTGACGTTGTCTTCGAAGGGATTGGATACCACGAGGTTTCTGGACGGGTTGTAGGGGGTATATGCAGCAGAATCTGGGATGTTGGCACCCCCAGTACGGGCACGAGAGCCATTGAGGGGAGATCCATTGAGACCCAGAGGGTTATTATGATTGTTAGTATGGTGGGCCGAACCGTAGGGGTTATCTTCTGGGTCCAAATCGATAAGATTGGAGCCCGAGGGATCAGCGAACGGGTCATTGGTGGCCAGCCGGGCTGTCGGGTCGTACGGGGTGTAGGACATGGTCGTTACGGGACGCTGACGTGGAGGTTGTTTGTTGATGGAGGCAGTGAATCAGAGACGAATGTTTAATTTTAGAGGGCATTGCGCGTGGCATTGGCGCAGTGAAACAAAAAATGGCGGCGAGTAGTGGAGCGTAGGAGATAGAGGAAATATAATTAGAGAGGTAGAGAAAGAGAGGTAGGGATAGAGAGGTAGAGATAGAGAGGTAGGGATAGAGAGATAGAGATAGACAGGAAGAGTAAGAGACTTGAGAAGCAATAGGACTGGACAGATGTAATATTAACATTATTTCTTATATATATTGGGAACCATTGTGAAATGTATTTGCCCTTGAAGAGAGTTTTAAAGATCCTGTTGCACTGATTTACTGCACTGTCTAAAGTAACTTCTCAGAGCACACGCTACACAATACCGCACCGACACGCTAAATCATTGGTATACTTCTATTTTACTCCGCGGCGCTGGCGCAGTAGCGTGATTTTCCGGTCATTTCTTGAGCGCTACGCCTCCATCACTCGCCAAAATCGTCGATTCTTCACCGGATAGACCCTCTATGAGACGTTGAGTACCTGTAACTTTGAGCCATTGAAATGTTCTAAATTCACCCCAGTATTGTGCATATGCAAGAACTTTACGAGAGGAGGTAACACTACAATCTCCTCGCGAAGCACCTGCTCTTCAAGGAGCTGCCCCATCCTCATATCGTTCATGAATATCGCCTGGAGGCTGCAGAGGCTTCGAGCGCATTGGGTAGTGAAAAATTCCATCAGCCGCACTGGGTTTCCCGATAGATTGATCATCTTTAACGTACCTAAACAACTCAAGGGAAGGGTAGAAATGCCAATAGATTCAATACAATTGTTGGAAAGGTCCAATTCTCGTAATTTAGCTGGAACAGCCAACCGAGACCCTGTTCGAATTCGATTAAGACTCAAATCAAGATGCACTAAACTATCAGGAAATCGTACCAGTAAATTCCATTCATTTATAAAATTTGCACCCAAAGAGAGTCGTCGTAATGTAGCTGGTAATTTACACAGGTGAGGAATTCCCTCTAAGCAATTGAAAGATAAATTCAAATTGATCATTCCCAATGGAAATTCGTAAGCCTTCCCTGAAGCATCTTGTAAACTAGCTATTTTATTGTTGGTCAAGTCAAGAGTTCGTAAAAAGAAGGGAAGTTTTAGATTGTCTAGATTAACAATATTATTGTCCGCTAAATTTAAACAGGTAATAGATGAAGGTAAGTCCACCACTGTTTTTGAAAGGATACTCTCAAGATTGCACGAACTGAGATTCAAATACTTCAAAAACGGCAGAAGTGTTTTGGATATCAAAAGACTACTGGCCAAAACACTGCTATATGGTAGACTCAATGAGGTCAATTTCTTTGGAAGAAACAAATCTGAGGATAAATTATCCATACTATGGTAAGGTAAAGACAAATGGGTCAATTGAGACATATGGACCATACTTTCATCAAACAGAAACCCAAGGTCTACCATACCATTGAATCTAGAATCGGTAGCATAAGGATTGACCGAGAAAATGTGGATTTTCTTCATAAGTATTGAGTTCAGAAAGACATGGTTTTCTAATTGTTGAAGGCATCGGAATACTGAAAGATCCAGTTTACCGTCCAGAATTTTTTGACAATTAGGACAGCGTGCATGGGAGCAAATCGGTTGAACAAGATCTTCGATGAATTCGACATAGACGTTAACTTTGTCAAATTTGTTTACGAATTTAGGGTCCATATCTATAAAATCTGTCACTAAATCAATAAATGACTGCTTCGATTGACGATCAGTGCCCGGATATAACAAATAGAAAGTCAAAATCTTTGGTGGACATAAGATCTCTGTGAAAGAGCTTACCAAGTAAGTTGCTGATATGGAGGTTCGATCTTTCGATTCTCTACTGATTAAATTGCCAATATTATGAACATAATCATCAGATATTGAACATCTAGAGAATCCAAGATTTAGATAGTTTGATACCACCACATGGCTATTATGAAGAGTAGCACTGGCGGCTGCGAAAAATCCTGATCTAACGGCAGCAGTGTTAAGACAGGTTGCTGCCACTTGCAAGAGGGATTGGTAGTCTAGAAGGGCGAAAATCTGACACCAAACCTCAAGCGGTAACGTTTCAAACGACATTGTAGACTACAGGGGAGATAAGGAGACCTCAAGATATAAATCGATGCTTTGGTAACCACAGTGGTCGCTACAACCATTCTATGATCTCTAACTACTGCGGTTGCAAACCAAAAAAAGAAGACCACAAAAAAGACCAAAAAATAAAAAGTCTTTATTACTCGATACATTAGATGAAGACGAAAATATACGGACAAAGATAGATAACAAATCATATAATCTTAAGATAGCTGGTCCAAAAATAGAAACACCATCTTAAACAGTAGTAGCGTAGTAGCTGAACGTCGATCCATTCGATCCATCTTACTCTCTTTCTCTTCAATTACTCATTATCGATCTCCATCTCTCTTCACCACTGCAACCTCCAGCCCCAGGTCGTGTCCTTACCAACTCCATCAAAATCTCTTCCCATGAAAAATCCGTCTGCAGCCATCTTGACCCATGATTCTTTCCACCACAGAACGGTCCTATTTGTACGACTCGCTCATTCAAAAACCACCAATCAGACCAGATGCTCGGACAGAGTTCCAGTACCGTCCACTAGAAGCGAAAACAGCTTTTCTTCCCTCGTCAAACGGCTCTGCTAGGATTAGATTGGGCGATGGCAGTGAATGTATCGTATCAGTAAAGGCCAAAGTAGTACCCTTTGCCCCCGATTCACCGTTGATTGAATGTGATATTGATCTCTCCGGTCACAGGGATGACTCTAACTTCGTCTCCAACTTGAAATTCAACCTTACCAACCTTCTACTTGGTAATTTCCCCACTGATCTCTTAAGATTGACCGCTAGATACACCTATAAACTTTACATCGATTGTCTTGTGATCAGCCACCTGTCATATCCGTTGACTCTTTTGTCATTGGCTACATATCTTGCATTAAGAACCACCAAACTACCACTTCTTGTCAGTGATACCGACGATGCTGCCGTTGAAGAGCAGCCGACGTTTTCTGATGATTGGGAAGATGCCAAACCTTT
The DNA here is from genome assembly GCA_030570095.1 of Kurtzmaniella quercitrusa. Classification (NCBI taxonomy): domain Eukaryota; kingdom Fungi; phylum Ascomycota; class Pichiomycetes; order Serinales; family Debaryomycetaceae; genus Kurtzmaniella; species Kurtzmaniella quercitrusa. Next base: position 261,155 of record JAJLUZ010000018.1, on the reverse strand, counting down.
CTCCAGTAGCTTCAAGCCACCGATTTTCATCACGATTGGAGTCATAGCAGACAACATATTTTTCGATCCTTCCGAAGAAGAGGAACAAGTGCTTGAAAATGGACTTATCTTCAGTTGGTTTGACAACAAAGTGATATCTCCAATCTCTAATATCAACTTAGCATGCAATTCTAACAACCTGAACTTCAAAGGAATGGGTGCCAGTTTGATTGTGAAAAGTACCGTGGCCGTTAATAAGTATGCTGCCTCTATCTTGCTGGCTTTGGACACTTTGATCGAACTTGACGCCGATAGCGATGGAAGAATTTTCTAAGCATTTAATAAACCCTACATGTATAGTACGAATAGACTTAATGAAGAATCATGTCATAAACAAACACGTAGACGCGGAGATTGTTGGCTATGGGGATATCTATAGAATAAACAGGTATGTAACCCTGCTCTCTCTCTGCTCTCTCTCGGCCCTATCTATATGTTATATCAGCTCTATCTATTTCCATCGATCCAGATGTTTAACTGTTCTATATCTGCTTTCAATTAATTTTATATTACCCCATGAATGTTTCAACAATGTTGCATCGAATAAGCATGAACGATAACAGCAGTGGCAGTCTGAATGTTCATCGATCGAATCACTCCAACCTGTTTGATTTCAACACAGAAATCCAACTCTGCTAGCAACTCACCAGGAATACCTTCCTTTTCTCTACCAAGTAAGATCACCGATTTCTTGGGGAATTTAAGGTTGGAATCAAGCTGCACAGATTTGTCGGTTTGCTCTAACCCTATGAGAGTGTAACCTTCCTTCTTCTTTGCATGGAAATAAGATACTATATCTTGTGGCTTAACTTCAATCATTGGCATCCATTTGTCAGCGGTGACAGCAACAGTTTTAAACTGTGAATGATCTTTGACCTTAAGATCATGCAATGTCAAGAGTCCAGCCCCAAGAACATCACTTAAACGACAAATGCCCCCCAAATTAGGTGGCTTATCAACCAAGGATGCAACAACAATTAAGTCACTTCTATTTACGCTTCGAGTGTCTTCATCAACATCAAAAATGGCGTTCAAAGCTCCACTTTTTGTCTGGAGTGGTGTAGATGAAGTACCAGAAAAATCACGAAGAAGTATACCCTTCTTTTGATTAACTTGTTTTCTACGATCGACCCACATCTTTTCATTATTGTGACCGATTGGAACCATCAATAAATCTTGTTGCTCTTTGGTGAGACATTGCAAGTAGCTCTCTCTGGTTATATAGTCCAAGTCTCTTTCACTTGCTCTCAACAAAACTACTCCAGTGATGCTGACCAAATCAAAGTCTTCTTTGATATCCCAAAGAGTAGCATCTCCACTTCTATAAGTTCCGTATGCCTCTGAAGTAAGAGCTGAGTCATAAATATTCTTCACCACATTCTTGAGCTCTGGGCTTATATCGAGATTTTTCTTTTCAACTTCAGCTTTGATGGCACAAGTCAAAGACAATGAAAAATGTCTAGTGATAGCCTTATTAGAAGTAGCAGCAGCAAGTAAGACAGACAACAATTCCTCCATAACTTTCTCCTCCCTTTGCTTTGGCAATTGTTGGACCATTAAGAATAGCATTCTTTCGTAACTGACAAGTGTAGTAGGAGAGTCAGTTGAGCTTTTAAATTTCATTAAAAATTCATTCTTGGTTATTTCATCTTCAACGAGACACAAGGAAACGATCCATTCGATATAGACTCTAGCCAAAGGACTAGGTTCCTTCTCAATTAGACCGGTAAGCGTTTTTAAGTAATTCTTTGAAATAAATGCTTTATCGATATTTTTAAGAGAAAGTAAGAGGAGGGTGAAAAGCTGAACTCTTCTCCATTCTTCAAAGCCATCAGTCTTCTTAATCACCTCAAGTAAGAAGAATTCCTTCTCATTTGATATGATCCATTCCCATACATTTCTACTAAAAGATTCACTAGCAGTAGAAGCAAATATGGCGACAATATTGATCCTTGCAGCCACTTCAATTTGTCCATATACCTCTCTGTAAATATCACTTGATTCAAAATTTGATAAACGATCATCAAACATCTTAGCTATAATGTTCTCAAGCTTAAATATATTTGATTGAAGTTGCAAAACCACAAAACATCTTACAAGGACTTCAGGGATCCAAAGACATTGATCGAATTTTTCTGGATTACTCAATTGAAAATCAGAAATACTCTTTGTCAACGTTGGCAAAAAGGCTCTTCTTCCTTCTGATAATCTGATGATATCGATTGAGAATTGACGTAAAATCTCGGCAACTTCCTCAACTTCAATTGACTTGGAAATCACCAGTTCGTGTAATAATGTCTGAATAAGCAAAACATGAAGGCTCTTTTGATTCAAAAACAATCTTTCGGAGCTGAGAGCTTTCCATATACCGTTCACAGCTCTAATAATCTCTATAAATGATTCATCATTCGACAAATGTGGAGTTTTCATCAAAAGAACGATTAATCGAATGATTTCAAGTGCAACAGAACCATTGCTTTCATCGGAATCTATGACGTCAACCACAGACCTCACTTCTTCGATGCTTATATTCGATACATACTTACAAAGAAGACGGTAATACAGAGCAAATGCTTCATTCCGAACTTTAAAGAAAGTGTTGTCTACTTTGATAACGGATTTCAAGTTTTTGAAAAGGACCGGATGGAGATTAACCAAAGATTTTAAAGTGATAAAGGAAGGAGCTTGGGTCAACTTGCTTAATATGGAAAGTTTTGAGGCAGAGAGCAGAAGAGTTAATGAATCGTCAGCCTGGACTTCTGCAACAAGATCGGTGAAAAAAACTTCATTAAGCGAGATCAGCAAATCGTCGACCTTTGCAAGGGTTTCGTAGAATTCTAATTGACTAGACTTGGATTCGAGAGTTGGAAGTTCATTGAAATGACCGTCGATTAAACCTTGAGAGAAAGCTTCGGCCAATTCAGCATCACTAATAGGAAGGTCAATTTTACCAATCCTTTTAGCTAAACTATAGAGTAAAGCCTTCTCAGGAACCTCTTGAAAAATGTTATCAAACTTAGTTGACCATAAAGAAAGGTATTTCTCTATGGAGCCAAAATTTTCCTTGATCAAGGCAAATGAATTAAACTTACCAAATTTCTGCAAGATGGAAATAAAAGATACCAAATCAGCATCCTTTGAAAGCTTGAAACTTGTTAGCAATAATAAGTTGATAGTTTGGTAGGTTCGAGTGAAAACTTCACCTTCAGGCTGATACTCGATCAATTCCAAATAATACTTTTCAGCATCACCTCCGTATTCGATACATTGTTCCAGATCGAGACCATCTAATAAGCCAATAGTTACATAGATCTTTGCTGGAGAGAAAGTTTCGCATCTGGCTACTGATGCAAGTATGGTTGCTACTAATAAACCTAATTGAGTTTGATTCAGCTTGTTCTCTTTTACGATTCGGCTAATGAAGTTTGAAAGCTGAGTTCCATACTCACAAACATTTTCATTTGAAGTGTAATCTAAACGACGAACGTGGAAATGCTGTGCCAACATACTATAAGGCAAGAACACATCTCTGAATCCATCAAATGAGTACTTCAATAAGGATAAACTTTGGTCAGGCAAAGATATGAATAAAGATAACATGAATTTTCTTACTGAATCCATAGAAGCAGTGAAGCCAGTATACAACAAACAGAATCCCCAAGAAGGATGGATCAAGGAATTTGGAGAAATGAAATCAATAATGTCTTTACTTCCAGCTTCAGCTTGATGAGCTGATGTATCTATGGCAATAATTTCAAAAAGGGTTACAAATCTGGCCCACTCTTTTTTATACAAATCAGTCTTAGCAACTTCCCATTTCATACTGTCATTACTAAAGTTTACATTGATTTTTTGAAGTGAATATTGAAGGATAGAAAGGGAAAACTTTCTGTGTTCACTCACATCACTTTTCAAACCGTTTTGAATGCAAATCCAATATCTTTCGGAGGTCAATTGGTCAAGGAAATCGTTATCTATGTTTCCTTCGTTACGAGATGTCAAGTATCTTAACCATAAGATATATGCATTGGTCTTGTGTATGACCGATGATTGCAGTTCAAGAATAAAGATCACTGCCCATGGGTTGTTTACAGCGTTTATTCTCCATCTGAAGAGGCCAGAGGCTGCCTTGGAGATGGGGTCAATATTACAACCCAAAAGCACCACCAATTTGTTATCTACATCAGATTTTTGTATAGAGAGACTAGAGTTCAGAAACAAGTAGTCAAGAAATTGCAATACTGGAAGAATGTCTATTTCCGTGGCAGAATCAATTGATCCATCGACTGTGATAAGAGAGAAAATATCTGGCACGATAGAAGCGGCATTATAAAGCAAATATTGGGACAACCTAGCATCTATGTGGGTCAAAACATCAGCTTGCAACAGATCAAAGCCCATTATTAAGTTTTCAATATTGGTGTAACCAACCAGAGGGCTTTCAATCACATACAAGGTGTATTTAAGAACATTGGAGTATATGGAATCTTTGGTCAGAGATTCTAAAAAGGGAAGTAATTCACACAAAGTAGCTAGCAGATTTGGTTTTTCCAAGTCAGCGGCCAACAGAAACGCCAACAGAGATTTTTGCTTCGAATCAAGAACGCTAGTGACCAACTGAAGCAGCATTGTGGGGGCTAATGGGGACCTTGATAGAGGTTGATCTAGACTGGAAAAAAAAATCTCCTACATCAAATCTCATCTCATCGAGTTCGATGCCTCGAGAACGCAGATAATGGTGTACAAAGGTAGATGATAAGCAGGAAGTAGTAGAGAGTAGAGAGATATTTTGCAACGTTTCACGATACTTTAGTACTGAGGCACATACAACCGGTCAATCGAATTACTGGATACATACCTTGACCTCTTTTATTTTCATTTATATATCCTATCTATTCGTTACAATGTTTCGTATATACTGGCCAATTCCTGTTTAGTGAAGGTCTTCTTTGCCAGAATTAAGCGCGACTCTAAAAGTAACTCACAAGGCCCCACAACTCTTACATATATATCATCTCTACGCTTTCTACGCCATTGCAGGGCGATAAACTGAGTGAACTTGTGCCACTGACTCTTGAGAGACAGCGTATTATCCTGAGATTTGAACACTACTTCCTTTGTCCCCCCCTCCAATGGTTTCACATGTTTAGGCAAGCCGCCAAATTTGACATACCAATAATAAGTCCATTGTGAAACCTTTGAATATGCATTTTGAAGCGCCAGTACAGTAGAATCTAAAAGGCCAGTTCTAGGAATCTTACTGTAGATATCGTTATGTATCGTTTGGAATTCAATAGGAGTTCCTGCTGAAGAGAAAGTGTACGCCAAAAGAGCACTGGGATCCACATATATTTCTTCATTTTCCCCAAGCTTGACCTCGAAAATATCACTCGAAGCACCAAGAACAAGCTTACCCTTCCCCTCGGTGGATATCCTAGAATAGTTACCCAATTTGTATAATCCAGAGATCAATTTCGAGGCTATATTTAGCTTGAGATTGAATCCTGTCCAAGCTATTACCCTCTGCAGCTGGGTTACTTCCCATCTTTTGTCATTGCTAAGTTCAAGCACGGTGAAATGGGGACCTCCACTAAGCAAAATCAGTACTGGGGAAGTACTACTCAATTCTTGGTAAAGTAAAGGGTTTCCAAGAGATAAATTATGAAGAGAGGTACTTAAGCAGTTCAAGTTACCATTCATAGCTACAATTGACCCACTACGAATATTCAATTTCAGCAGAGCAGGCATTGTTACATTAAGTAATGACCCTTTTGGACCTAAAGCCTCGAAGCTAGGAAGTTCTACAAATGGGCCATTTCCAGTTATTCTTGGAAGATTTCCCAGCGATATGCTTTGAGATACATCAGGGGTTCCACCAGAAGCCTTTCCACGAAGTTTCGACAAGAAAGAGACGTTCCTTTTGAAGAACATGGTGGTGAAAAGTGTTGAACCAATTAAATTGGAGGGTGAAAAATCTCGGAAAACGGAAAGTTGCAGGATTTGATTTTAGCAAGAAACAGAATACAAGCGGTTGCGGAACAATGTCAGTTTATGTAATTGGTTATTACTAATATCCATTGAATGGATGTATTCTACAATATGACATGTAGTTAATCATGTGCTTTCATTATTAATGGTATACTTGTAGGTTTATTCAAGCTTAATACACTTGTTGTATGTGATGGTCTAATTTGCTCATTGCGCCTTCTATTATATCTTTCATGCACTTCCCCATGTCTATACTCCAAGGTCTACATCCAACTCTTTTATCGATTCCTTATCTTTAATTATCTAAATCTTCATACTCTACATCACTTCTATCACCACACATCCTCTTGGTACTTGTTCAGCACCTTCAAGCCTCTAACCAACTCGGCCCCTCTTTCAGTGGGAAGATTTCTCTGCTCACTCAAAATCTGGCCTAAGGCCTTTTGCACATCACGAGCCATTCTCAGAGCATCACCACATACGTAAACAAAGGCCCCATTAAGCAACAACTCGTTGATCTCCTTCGCTCTCTCCAATAAACGGTCTTGAACGTACACTTTCTTTTCCGAGTTCACTCTCAGGAAAGCAGTGATAAGCTCAAATGAAGACCCCAACTTCTTGGAATATTCTGGCCACTCCTCTTTATACAAGAAATCTTCCTCTGGATTTCTGCATCCGTAAAATAAGATGGTCTTACCAATGGTCACATTACCATCATTAGAAGCCTGTTGTATTCTTTCTCTAACAAATCCACGGAATGGTGCCACCCCAGTACCGGGACCAATCATAATAACTGGCACTGATGGGTTACTGGGAAGCTTGAAAGTCAGTCTACGGACATGGACTGGTAATTTAAATCCAGAAAACTTGCCTCGAGGACCTTCCAAATCGTAGGTGATAGGTTGAATGGCATTGGTCTTTTTGTTTTGCTTTATGTCAATATCTCTTAACAAGTTTGTTACTACACCGGCAGTGAGGACGTCTTGATGCTTTTCCAACTCGACCACGGCAGTAACCAGAATGGTTCTCTTTTCAGAAGCCAGAGAAGAGGAGATGGAATAATAACGGGGCTGCAAATGGGCAATCAGTTCGACCAAGAATACAAATGGTACATCTGTCCAAGGCTTGCCATCAGAAAGACTAAGCAATGCATCAGCAATGTTATAGTACTTCAGCAGGATGACTTCAGCAAACAATTTCTTATCACCAGCCACCGTTTGGACCTTCTTTTTAGAGGCTTCATTGGGAGCAAACAGGGCAATCAGGAGCAAAAATTGACGAGAAACTGGGCCAGTAATTTCAAGATGATGACGGACTACAGCATCATATGTAATAGGAGAAGGGAATGGTAAAGAAATGGTCAGATCCAACAGTTTCAACAGGAAAACATCAGTACTCTTAGAAGCCAAGTTAAAGGCTTCCATAAATCGGTCAATAGATTGATTAGAATTGCTTGGCCATATAGCCAAGTGATCCCCCGTCAGATAACGAAGGTTAGAATCAGAGATGTCGAACTCAGCGTGGACACAATGCCGATCCTTCGAGGTAAACAACTCTCTGGTGGCAACAATTGGGGCAAGATAAGGGTTTGTATGGTCAAAAGGCCCAGTAGAGATGGTTTCTCCAGCGGCAAGAGCAACATAGTTCAGGTTTGGCTCACCATTGGATACAGATTTATCATCAGCGGTAAGAGAATCCTCTTGATGGAGCTCTAAACCTGGTTCATAAGTCAAATCATGTTCTTCCAAATTAAGATCATTCTTCAAGGATTCGAACACGGCGTCCTTCCAAGCCATGAAATCTTCATCCATCAGTCCCTTACCATCATCACCTTCACCGTAGGCGGCAAATCGATTTCCGCCTAGGTTTTCAAGCACTTGATCCGTTTTCCTTCCAATGGCATTATAGAACTCATAGGTCAGATTTCCAAGTCCAAAGACAGAGTATTGAACAGGAGTAGACTCAGATTCATTTTCTAACCATTCAAAGAACTCAACTGCATCATCGGTGGGTTCACCTTCACCATAAGTTGCCACTAAATAGAAGAAAAGGGTATCCAGAGGAACTTCGGCAAAATTGTCATAATCATAGTCTCCAAGACCGGCTACCATGTTTTGTAAGCCAAATCTGGACTTCAATTCCTTACCTAACTTGTGGGAGTAGTCTTCAGCGGTTCCGGTTTGGGAACCGTAGAAAATGACACACTTCTTTTTGGTCTTGTTAAGGACTTCCACGAGATCTCTCAGATTACCGGAGTGGGCTCCAGCAATGAAACCAGCATCAGTGCCCTTGGAGGCAAAGAATTGGTCTTTGCCGAAATAAGCAATCACTGCAAGGGCTAAAGCCACTAAAACTGCGTAATCTAAGGTATCTACCGCCATAATTGGGTGGGCTCTTGCGTGGTGATCTTTGATAATCCTTTGATAAAAATTTCAATTCAATTAAATGAGTGATTCAAAAGCTGCGAGCGGAATTTTTTGAAGCCGACGCGGAATAACTCTTATCTTAGTATGATTCACTAAGATGAATAGATGGCAAAGCAGATGAATATAAAGAGGCGGAGGGTTATCAGACTAAGATAAGTCGTTGATAATGATTAGAATGAAGAGTCGGTGACTTTTACAAATGGCAACCCTTGAAATAATCACAGGCATTGGAGATCACACGTCACTTCTCCGTCCCTCCTCCCGTCCCCCACCATTTTGTGGGGACTACACGAAGGAAGCCAGTAGAAAAAAAGTCCGGTGAAAAAGCGACGGAGTCGATTTGATGCAGATGCTTTTCATGTGGAACAGAAGACATAATGGAAGATACGACATAATAGAAGAGACGACATAATATAATAAAGGGATGAAATAGATGATGTCTAGTATAATAGAATAGTATAATGGAATGATACGTATGTAAACTCGGTTGACGGCAACTGAAATCTTTGTAGATCAGATTAAATCTCTAGTTTCAGGTTACCTGGATAGTGGAACCATTTCGGGCTCTCCCCGGTCGCACCTGCCACATCAGGCAATGATTACATGAGACTTGACTGTAAACGAGCTATAAACGAGGCTCGAAGAGATCTACGGATAACCATTCCGACGGATTCTACCCGGCATTTAATTCCATTAAACCTGGCGTTCTACGTTGTATTGTTGTGACCGATAGTTGCATCATCTGCCGTAATCAATTCTCATTTTGCTCCCCCCCACCACCTCCCCTCTTCTGCTTCTGCTTTTATCTTTATGATTGTATCATGTGAAAATCGTCAACCGCTCGCACGAGAATGGCTGCAAGGGTCCAATATAACCCCACTTCTGCATGGCGGCAGATCTTGTCTTCGGCACGGAGACGGTTAAGTGGCCTGGAAAGGCCCGTCAAAGGTAGTGGAACTAAATTTAGGCACCCTAATTGGCCTGCAACTTGGTAAGATTGCTAGAGTTCTATTGTGGCGTTATATATTATAATGTCAAACTCTACGTGCTACTACTTTTGTTAGGCGGTTGCTTTGTACTACTTACTTATTTGATACATTGGGGGTCCATATACGAATCACCTCAATGAATGCCGCCAACACTCTAACTTCCATGTACAACCTTCCGAGCCTTCCACCTCGAACCATTCATTCATTCTTTACTTCAGGCTTATATTCAACTTCTGACTCGTATTGATGGTCCTTTACTTTGACTATCTATTTCCCCCAATTTATTACACCAACAACTTGTAAATATTTTGTCTTCGAATTCTATTCTGTATTATCTATAAGTCCCATCTCCAAACCTCTTGATCCATACTCTTAAGCTCATAAATATAAATCTTAATAAGCAGTTGTACTAATTACCTATGTCTCATTATCGGCCACTTCCTCTCTTTCTTCCTCTTTTTCTTCCTCTATATCCCTTTCGGTCTCACTCACTTCTCCTATCTGTCCACCTTCAAAATTGGCATCAAACACAAGCTCTGTATCCTTGTACACTCTCTGTAGACTGTTTTGTACCCTACTTTGTATTTCTAAGTCGAAACTTTCTCCAAATATCCCTCGAACCAACCGATACATGTCATTAGCAGACATCTGGACCATTAATTTGGGACCCATGGCATAATCGGGAGCTCTATTCTCACCAGTAACGAGTTTCTGTAAATAGTCCCTCTTAACAAACTCCACTAGTAATTCCAGTGCTGTCATGCTGATGGAGGTGTTTGAATCAACATTGGTTAAACCAAAAGATGCCAAAGTTTTCAAAAGCTCGTTCTCAGATACTCTATTTTCGTTAAATACTACAATTCCTACTACAAGTGCTAAGATACCATTTTTCACAAGCTCGGTGTTAGACAAGGGCAGCAGCGTACGGGCCATAAATGGTCGAAAAAAACTCCGATCTGATACTTGTCTATATCTTCTCTCTTCCTCCGACAGCTCTTGAACGTCTTTCGCCCACAAATCGTATAGAATAGCTCTAGAATCGCTCAGTAATACGCTTTTCAATGCAAAACTCGAATCAGGCCTCTTCTGCAGCAGCGACACGGCATTGACCCGGGCTTTCTTCCTTTTATTTCCTGAAGATACCTGCTCTTTCAAAGGAAGTGGAACCAATTTCATCCCATAAATCGATAGGAACTCCAGTTGAACAATGTTGAAAATCTCGTCGAATTTTGTTCCTCTGGTGGCTCCCTTATCCAAATTTGCTTCATTGAAATGTTCTCTACGAATTGAAAGTCCTTTCATATCTCTACTAAGTATTAACCTGACCACTGCGTGGGCCCATTTCAACTTTTCTGGTGACCCCTGTGTTGCTGTGACCGGATCTCGGAAATCAACCTCTTCCACTTGAATCAGCCTGTTTTGATCTTCTTCGTCACTCATAGCCTATGAAGATTTGAATGTGATAGTTTTGAAAAATGTATGCGGCTGGATATTAAACAAAGAGTTTTGAGAAGAGAGATGGAGAGAGAGATGGAGGGGAAGATGAAAAGAGAGATCAAGAGAGAGACCAAGTGGATGCTCGATAGACGAAGATTAAGAAGATGAAATGATTTTTTCAGTACTACCCACTCCTCCCCCGCCACATCTCCAACCAACTACATCCATATTCAACAAGGTCTCTCTCTCTCTCTCTTATAAACTTCCTTAGTGATACCTTTTTTTTTTCTTTCGGCTGTGGCTCGGAAATCGTGCCGATTTTCCTGCACACGCGCCGCTCGTATCCACCAAAGAAAGACCTCCTTCGGGCCGATCAACCATTTTGTGGGGCACTGCAAGAATAAATTTCAGTATTTTAGGAGGGTCAACGTCTCTTGCAATTGATTTAGTTGAAATATTGTCCGAACTACTGAAAAGGTAACTGTTTTCATTTGTAATTGAAACTCGAAGTAATGTCCTCGTTCAAATTTGGTTCCAGAAGATCTACAGTATACTCTACCAAAGCCATTGTATCATCCACTCAACCACAGGCTACTGCTGCTGGGATCAAGGTTCTTGAAAAGGGAGGCAATTGTGTTGATGCTGCTGTCGCTGTAGGTGCTGTTTTATGTGTATTAGAACCTGCTTCCACTGGAATTGGAGGTGACTGTTTTGCTCTTTTCTACGAGAAGAAAGCTAATAAAGTCCATGGCTTAAATGGATCGGGAAGAGCTGCAGAGAAGGCCACTGTAGACTTGGTTAAAGAAAGTTTAGGAGACCCCAATGCTAAGAGAATTCCCTGGGATAACATTTTCTCTGTTACTGTTCCTGGTGCCATCGCTGGCTGGATCGATGCCATTGAAAAATGGGGTTCTGGTAAAGTCTCTTTAGAAGACATCTTAGAACCGGCAATTAAATTGGCCAGAGAAGGCTTTGTAGTACATGAAATCTCGGCCAACATGTGGGAATCGTGTTCAGAGAAGCTCCGTAATCAAAACGTTGATAGTGATACTTCAGCTTTCTTAAATTCTTCTGGGAAATCACCGGTTGCCGGAGAATTCTTCAAGAATCCGAAATTTGCAGATGCTTTGGAAATCATCGCCAAAAACGGGAAAGATGGGTTTTATAAAGGTCCTATTGCCGAGGCAATCATAAAGAGAACAAAAAGTAAGAACCATGTGTTATCATTAGATGATTTGGAGCATCACCACAGCACCTTCGAAGATCCTATCTCTGTTGAATTTGAAGACCAAAAAGTGTGGGAGATTTCACCTAATGGTCAAGGATTGGTAGCTCTTTTGGCTTTGGGAATGATCCGTGAATTGAAAAAGAGTGGTGATGTTGATCTCTCCAAATTGAAGCACAATTCAGCGGAATATTTGCATTTACTTATCGAGCTTTCCAAACTTGGATTTTACGATTCTGATCAATATGTAGCCGATATCGAATTTAATGATATTCCTCTTAAAGAATTGCTTGGTGAAAAATATCTCGCTGAAAGATCAAAATTGTTCAAAAAGGATTCTACTCTTGACGGAGAAACCATCAAACATGGAGTGCCAAACCCCATAAACAAATCTGACACTGTATATTTCACTGTCACTGATCAGAACGGTGATGCATGCTCTTTTATCAATTCAGTGTACGAGGGTTTTGGTTCGGCGATCATTGTCCCAGAATACGGATTCTGCTTGCAAAATCGTGGTGCTAATTTCAATTTGACTTCCGAAAGTCCTAATGTTTTGGCAGGTCGTAAAAGACCTTACCATACGATTATTCCTTCGATGATTACAAATAGCAAAGACGATTCGTTGTTTGCAGCGTTCGGTAATATGGGTGGTTACATGCAACCAGTTGGTCATGTACAGCACGTTTTAAACTTAACTGTATTTGGGATGACACCCCAAGAGCTGGTCGATCAGCCTAGATTCTGTTTAATTGCTGATTCCAAGGGCCCTGACAGAGGAAGAGGAGCCGATGGACCGGCATCTACACCAGTGACTGTGGTAGCATTAGAAGAAGGAATAGACGAAAGTGTAGTTGAAGAATTGAAGCAATTAGGACACACAGTCAAATTGGTTTCAGGATTCGGGAGGGGATTGTTTGGCCGGTCACAAATTATCCAGGATGTGAGCACCAAAGGGCAATTGATCTATGCGGCAGGCTCTGATCCAAGGGGTGATGGATATGCAGCTCCCTTATTGTAGAAGTCTGAGATGACGAGTTATAAGGCTCGCAACGACAAAATGTATTTTTGACTCTTTGATAGACCCGATTACTATGAATTTTTTGCAAAGGACATACACTCTGTAAGTTTATTTCTCAGAATTAGATCCTTTTTTTATTGTAATTGGTTGTAGATCCGACTGGAGACCTGTAGAATCATTAGAACCATGATCTGACAGCAAAACTTGAAATTTTAGAGAGAAATTGACTTCCGGTTATTGACTTTCGATTCATTTGTTTGCAATGGTAATGAAATGTTGAATGCATTGCAAAAGGCTGCAGCACATTTTTTGACTTCAAATTTAAAGTTCTCGGATTAACTTAGTAAAACAATACAAACAGAATTGAAGACCAACATTCGGTACGAAAAATCTGGATTCTTCGCTCATTTTAACTAAACATCTCCCTGAACTGGTTGAAAACCTAACGACATCAGCTCTTCATCGAATCTTAACCAATTTTCAACTATTTTCTACCACCATCTACAACCACCCACCAGTCTTTGTCTATCAGATTCAATGCATGCAGTACATGCAACCTAAAACCAAAAGAAGAATAAGATGAAGTTCTTCCCGAGATCTTCAAACCTGCATATAGTCCAGCATTAGTGCCCCGCAATCTTCCAAACGATGTCACTTCCGGACCCTTACAAGTGGAAACAACTGGTAGGCATAACACAATGAAACCGGCATATTCCAGCACACAAATCAAGGATCCTCTTGCGTTCAATCTCTTCAATGCGGACGACCGACCAGATCTTCGTAGCCTAAGATACAAATCATGCACAGACCACCTCATTTGCCCCATTTGTCACCAGCCATTCATAGCACCAATGACCACTGCTTGCGGTCACACCTTCTGTGGCGAGTGTATTCATGAGTGCATCAAAATGCAGTGTTGTCGACAAGAATCAGACGAAGGAGAGGATGGAACTGAAACCTTGAAGGGTTCATGTCCTTTAGATCGTAATCCTATCGATCCATCTACGGACGAGTTATTCCCCACACCTATAATAGTTACCAATTTAGTTGATGAATTGGAAGTATTTTGTTTAAATGAGAAGCGAGGGTGTACTTGGACTGGTAAGAGATGGCAAGCAGAGTCTCACGTCTTGTACGACTGTGGATATACTGGGGTTTCTTGCAATGGGATAAGAGATGATGGCAGTATCTGTAGGGCTATGGTGGAACGGCGACTTCTAGAGGCCGAGGAGGAGGGGCCACGAAATGGTAAATTGGATTCATATAGCAAGGAGATTAGCTCTGAACCAGACAATGAAAAAGAAGAGGAAGGAGAAGAAGAGGAGGAGGAGGAAGAAGAAGGGGAAGGAGAAGAGAAAGAAGAAGTAAAAGAGGGAGAGAAAGAGGTGGAAGAAGGACAAGAAGAAGGTCAACAGATCCACGATATCGAGGAAAATTCCACCTATGAAGGTGTCATATCTGATCAAATAGAGCAAATAGAGCAAATGAAGCTCTCGAGTGGTGCCAGTAATCGAGTAGAAGGTTCTATTGATTTGGCTAAAACTGTAGAAACACACCAATGTATCCACAGATTAACTTCATGCACCCTATGCGACGAAGAGATATACAAGTTGGAAGAGCAGCAGCATCTAGAGAATGATTGCCCATATAATTATACCTCGTGTACGATATGCTTAAATGACTTGATCCCGGTCAAAAACATCAAGCAGCATGAAGAAAACTGTGGGAAATCGGGCCATTTGAAGTGTCCAGCAGCCAGTGTGGGGTGTGATTGGGTGGGGAATAACCAAACATCGCTTGAAATACATCTTCAGAACAACAATTGCCAACTTAACAAGTTGATGCCTACTATTCAAATGATGAATGATCGTATCGAAGGTTTGTCCAAGGAAAATCATACTTTGCAGAGCCTGATTAACAAAATTCTAGACTCGATTATACAAGGAAAGATCACCAATTTGGGTTATAATGAACCCTTGGAAGAAATCAGTAAATTCTCTTCGGAAATGCATAGCCAGGATAAGTTATACTCTTTGAATTGTGAAGTTGATCGCCTCAAGTACGAATTGGAGGGTAAAGTACTTCCATTGCTTAACCGTGAGACTTCATCTCGAAAAGAGGGTGAAACCATCATAAATGGATTGGTCAGCGATAATTTCATGATGAAAGATGATCTTAACGTGCAGAGATTGATGATAAACAGTTTACGGAAACAGCTCCAGTTCATGGTTTATACCCGGAAAAATGGTGCTGGTGGATTTTTACCAGTGTTTAATTCTGGCAATGATATGGATGTACATGATGGCTTTGATAGGCCATCTAGATCTAGCTCTGAAGAGCGTCTCAATCTTAAGCTATAGAGAGAATTAAGCAACTAAAATGATAAGATACGACTGAAAATTATCAACAACACGATATAGACATGATAAATGATACGACTTTAGATTTATAATACTACTTTAGAAACAAATGACGCTACATAAAACACGATGGAAGTCAATGGTACAATGAATGATCATTAATACGAGTAAGCTGTAGGTTTATAGGGTAGCAGCACTGAAGAACCAGTTGGGGAAAAAAAAGAAGCCCGACGCGGGGGTCGAACCCGCAGCCTTTTGATCGCTTAACTAAGAGTCAAACGCTCTACCGATTGAGCTAGCCAGGCTCTTCGTTTCTAGATTTTGCGCGAGAAATATATGAGCTGGCCATCACATGACCTCACACGATGCCTTAGATGTCTAATGAAAGAGGTGGAGGTCCTTATCGATCGACGGGATTATGTATACGGTAAGTTAATGATGTGACATGCTGAAAACAAGCTGGTATAGAGATAGACATCGATGAGGACATTGATGGAAGTATATGAGATTATGATCGAAAAATATTGACTGCTATATTAAATACATAGATCACATTTTATCTCAGCTAAAGACGTCTAATACTTCTGCTACCCTTTTATTCAACAATTGCAGACATTCACACAACTTATAACGTATCAAAACTGGCCATTATCAATTTTTTTACCATAATTTCAACAAATCATCCCAATCCTGGTTTGTTCTTCTGTTCCAGTAACTCTTAGGGCCACGACGGTATACCCACAGACCACATTCCAGCTTATCATCGACAAAATCGAAGAATTTGACTTCGTGATCTTTCTTTGCTTCTTCGTTTTCCCTTCTTCTTACTCTTTGATCTTCTTCGAGCTTCAATTTCAACTCTTCAGCCTGATCAACATCACCCTTTTCATAGACTCTAATATCAGGTCTTAATCTGGTGTCGGTAGGAGACATAAACCCTTCTTCAATGGCAGTGATACTATTCAAGCAACCAGCAAATTCAGTGAAACCAAACCGCTTATCTGAATTTGATATCAAGTTCCCTACAGTCCAAATTTGTCTTTCAGTAGTGTTAGTGGTCAAGGTTAAAGACTCAGTCCATTTACCCTTGACAGTATATGGCAATTGCTTCTTATTCGGAGAGTGAGCAATAATGGTCAAGTCCTCCAGTCTGCCACTAAACATACCAGCCTTGGCAAAGGTCACAGTGGCTCTGTACCCACTGGAGGACTTCACGGTGAGAGTACCGGTAGGTTCACCATACTTTTCACCAGCAATGATGTTTTTCAACATCGTATTGGGCTGTTGCCAAGTGAAAACCTCGCCTGTTTGCTTCATCGTCAAAGTAGTCAACCCTTGAGTAATAATTTCAATGGTCTTGCCCCAAAATTTTTGGGCTGGCATTGCATTGAAATTGATACTCCATTCCTTGGCTTCAGCGTAGAAGGCATAAATGACTGGTTTATGACTAACTTTCTCACACAACACCCTCATCCCTTTATCTTCTCTTACCAACTCGTAAGTCTCTCCTAATAATGGAGTGAAGGGCTTTCTAATGTTTCTTTCCTTGGACCTTAATGACAGCAAACTCGAAACAGCAAATGAAGCAATTCTTAAGATTCTTTCACCAGTGGAATCATCACAATTGGCCTGAAATGCATTGTCAATAAGCTCAGAATATTCAAGAAGTTCACAGTATTTTTGTAAAGTTCCAATTGGTTCATTCATAGTCACAGGCATAGCAACTTGGGATAAATCTTTACCAATGTTCTTACGTAAGAACCCTAGAACACTTGGGGGCAGATGAGTACAAACAGGTAAATTACACACTCTAGAGACTGGTTCATGTGGTAAGGGATACAAATCGTCGTCATGATCGTTAGGAATGTTAGTATGTTCTCTTTCAAGGGTGATATCTGCTTGACTTTTCTCAACCAAACTAGACCCAGAAGAAACAGAAGAAGCAGAAGAAGAAACAGCGGAAACATTCAGGGAAGAAGAAGGTTGAGGAGCGACGTCTTCTTCACTACCATTCCTAGTCTCCATGAAAACTACTCCCATGTTTGTAGTGCCCACGTAATCTTGGGCGTCGTGGAAATCACTCAAAGAGATATTACTAAGATCATCATCGAGTGGTGACAAGAATTCCCCTTCAGTTTCTTCCACTTGTAAGTGAGATAACAAGACCTCCACATCTTTCAGAACATCTTTGACCAAGGGAGTCTCCTTCTTTAAAAGTAGTAACTTCAGGGAAATCTTTTCGATCTCTTGTATTACAAACCGAGGTACTACAACTTCATCAGGAGCAATTCCCTTACCCCTGATTGAAGAAGTGGTACCATTTTCCACAACTGCTGCACCATGATAGTGTTGTTTCACCAAATTGAAGGCATTGATCCAGTTTTTAAAGTCTTTGGCATTCAAGGCCTTCAAATCCCAGGCCTCCATTCCAGAATCGATGATGATTTCCCTATTGGACTCGTTGGCACTGACAATGGACAGAGAAATGGGCATTTGGCCACGTAATTTGTTCTTATTGAAGTAAGATAAAGTGCCATATTTCAAGTTCAATACAAAGAACCTCTTGGTGAAACCTTGAAGCTTCTTTCTCCGTCTTTTCAATAAAATCCCTTGTAAAACGTCGTCATTTTTAGAGCTTGCCAAGTCACTAAGGCCCACCGGAACCGGTAAACCGTCATTGGACTTGGCTGTGGGCAGTCCTGAGCCACTCAAAGATTTTGCTCTGAACATGACCGTCTTGCTGAAGCTTTTAGAGAAGGTATTGTCAAAGATAAACGCATAGGTACCACCTTCTTTCACTTGAAATTTACCATGAACAAGTTCATTGGAAACCAATTTTTTGTAGTCTTTGACCAAAGTTAAGTCCAGACCTTCAATGTTGTTACTCAAGGTTGATGACAGTCTTGATAATGTCTTGTATAAGCTTGAAGCTGGTTGGGTAAATTGATTAACGGTGATAACTGATGCACTTCTAGCCCGATTAGATCCATTGGCACCACCATGTTGACTTGAAATTGACCCTGAACGAGCCATAAGATTGCCCGAGCCAGGAGCAGGAGGTGGCTTGATGAAGCTGTTATTACTACCTATACTCAGGGCATCACTTTGATCATTAGACTTATCATCATTTTTACGATAAATGGCGAAATTGACCAGTTTCTTTAATGGTTTTGCTTGCCAATCTATGATAGAATTATCAGAGGCATGAACCCATTTGACCAAGAAGGACTTGGAATGGACTTCTAATGTTTCCATGGTTAAGATCTATGGAACAAAATTGAAGCTTCTCCAATATATTAAGTGGTAGTTAGCCCCACTTATTGTTGAATTTTATAAGGCTTAGATTTGCTTTTACAGATTGATCGAATTAGGAAATTGTAGTTTATTTATGCCCAATGTTGAAAATTGTATGCTATAAAAAACGTGGAGGGGTTCGAAGGAGACAGAAAGAGAAGGGAAGGACAAAAAAGAAGGACAGTAGGAATTAAGCACGAAGGAGTGATAGCATGGAAAGAAACTGTCGGTAGGATAGTAAAGAGAGGTAAATAGAGAGGTAGATAGAGAGGTAAAGAAAAGGTAATTAAGAGGTGAATTTAATAAACGATAAAGCAGAAGACGTTTGAACAAGAAATGAAATGGTGTCAAACGAGTACATATGGAAGTATACACATCAAAGTTCACACCAAACATCAAAGTACGAGTCTCAAAGTATACGTTTCAAAGCATACGGGGAGAATCGATGAGAGATACGAATCGCTAGCTACTACAAGTGAGGAAATTAGAGGATTGTGAGTAAGAAGAGCTTTAAAGGAGAGTATTTAGGAAGTATTGTAAGAAAATCAAGTACAAGTAAAAGAGTAATCAAATAGAAGTAGATCGGACTATGATTCTTCCCCAGAGATGTCGTCCTCTTCCTTCCACCACCACCACGACTACAAGCCCCCACATTGCGGAGACTTGAGATCTTTTTTTTTGGGTGGGGCCACCCCAAATAGCACTATTGCACGGTATTGAACAGTACATTGTAGGGTGATATTCGTACAACTTACCGTATGACTCGGTATTACACGACGACAACGCACCGTTCTGCAGGGCTACTTGGATCATGTGCACCAGCATTCACATGGAGGGGAAAGAGACTTAGAATGTGATCGGGGCGCGCTGGTTATGAGGAAGAATGGTTTTCATTATGCCTTCATATGCATATTGCCCAACCGCTTCCTATTCCGTTTAACATGTGTTGGAGATGATGTCCCGCAGAAAGAAAACATCTGAAAAAGTTGGAATCCAAAGGCTTTCGGTTCCAGCGCTTTACTGGGGATCCGGATAGTCGGCACACTGCTAGGGTGTGATTTTGCGACTGGTGTAAATTTTGATAATGCCGCCTACTTTTGAATGTTATGGTTATGAATGAATGAAGATTCGAAGAGGACATGAATTAAATAGGAGATGAAATTATAGATTTGCTTGTTGGATTAATATTCCGATCTATGTATTTCATGGTGCTATCATTGGTGATACCACTCACTTAAGGCACTGAATTTCACATAGAGGCATGATTTACGAAGATGACCCAGGCACGGCGGCAATTTAGCTAATTTGGTTTATTATTTACATTCAATGTCTTTAATGATAGTGGAATGTGTGCATCTGGTACTCAAATATCCTGGCCCATATTCTTCTATGGGAAGGTTTCCTACATGCTGGCGGTGTCTCTGTATGAAATAAATCAGAATATTTCTGCAAGGCTGCGGAGAGAGACCAAAGAGTCAAGAGAGATGAGGATGATGGTGAGAGGTGGGGTGAAGTAAGTTCAATTTGAAACAACAAAAACAGCTTGTATAAAACGTGAAAGATTTTCACCAGTCAGACTATGAACAGTTGAAACAAAGGGACAGACCGATTTTTTATAGCCGGTCACCAATTTCTTCTGAACTACTATACTTATAGGCTTTGTAATTTGTTAATGCTTTGACACTATATACTGTAGCGAAGTTCTTTGAACCGGTACATCTCTCTCGACAACCCATTTGACATCTTAGATCTCTCGCAAATTTCACCTAAATGCATTGATTTGTCTTTGTTTACTACTGGACCTATGAACAGACCTTTAGCTTTATCTATCATCTCTCTCCCTCTCGGCTCAACTCAGTTTTCTCCGACCGATAAGGACGCGGAATATCGCGGAATATAATTTTTACTGGGCTGGTGCCGTAGCGATCGTAGCCAGATAAGCGAACTGACGGGGCCCTAGAATAAAGAAGCGACCAAAGATAGAGAGAGAACAATTTTACAAGGGAACGCAAAATTTTACCATAAGTACAATTGTACTGTTGAAAGTGACGCATCACTTCCCATTTTCACCTGAATCTCCTGAGTCTCCTGAATCTTGTGTTATTGAATTCTCCATCGTAGTTCTCTTCATCGCGCTTAAATGGCTCCACAGTGACTGTTATCGAAAAAATCGGCGACTAATTTCTTGCCGACCGAGTCAATCTTAAAGTCCTATCAGTTAAAGATTGCATCGCTGGGTCTATATTGAACAAGTCTGCAATATAAAACTCTCACATTACTGTCCAACTGGCCCCTGAACCTGACTGCGATCTTACAATTATCATAGTTCTTGTCAGATTCTATACATTATCACTGATAGCCACACTTTCATTTATAACAGTACTTTATTCTCCGTAAGTACTTTCATTTGTCAGCCAGTTTAGTCCACTCGATTCTATTAGATATAGGGCAATTGATCAATTTTATCAACTAAACCCCTTCCTCCTTCCACCCTACCCCCCTACGCACCATCATAATGCCGGATTTGCTCCCAAATATAATCAAAGATTCCTCCACTGGCTCTGCTGGCTTAGTTGCGGGAGAAATTGCCGCTGAAGATGCCCTGCTTATCGGAGAAGCTACCCTTACCAGCCACAATTACGGTTCAATTGATCCTAATAATACTGCCAATGATAACTTGTCGTTACATGGAGTCCGATCTACTCGCTCCTTGGCCGAATCGGAATATGCTTTACCCAAATCACAGGTGTATGTTTTGGTTTCAGCCATTTTTATGGCTTCATTCCTTTCTGCTCTTGATGGAACCGTAGTAACCACCTTGTTGACCGTCATAGCTTCGGAATTAAATGCCGTGGGCCAGATATCTTGGATTGCCACTGCTTATTTATTATCTTGTGCTGCTTTCCAGCCCCTCTTCGGGAAACTTTCCGACATATTTGGTCGTAAACCACTTCTTCTCTTGTGTTGCTTCTGCTTTGCTATAGGATGCTTGATCTGTGTAACCAATTCTCTTGTTTTACTTGTAATTGGTAGATTCGTCACTGGAATTGGTGGTGGAGGTCTTACTGCCTTGGGTACTATTACAATGTCCGATATTGTCCCTCTTAGGCAAAGAGGATTGTTTCAAGGCTTGGCTAACGTCTGCTTTGGTATTGGTGCTGCCACTGGTGGTGTTTTGGGTGGTGTAGTAAACGATTGGTTGGGATGGAAATATGTGTTTCTTTTACAAGTCCCATTGGCCATTCTTGTATTCATTGCCATCTGGATGAACTTGAATTTACCAGAAGGTCTGCCTGGTTTAGGTGCTTATGGCTCTGATATCAAACTGAAGGTCAAAAGAGTGGATTTCTTGGGATCTCTGCTTCTTGTTAGTTCTTTAATGGGAATTATGGCTGCTGCTTCCTTTGGAGGACACGAAATTGCTTATAGTTCAAAGACATTTATTGGGTTGCTTTCTGGATCGTTGCTTTTGCTTATTCTTTTTGTTTATGTAGAGCTCTTTGTGCTGCCAGAGCCAGTTATCCCGGTAGAATTACTTACTGAACGTACAGTTTTGCTGTCATCTCTTGCTAATTGGTTCTATACCATGGGAGTGTTTACCCTTCTTTTTTACATTCCTATCTATCTTACCTCCGTTCTTAGCTTGACTGCCACTCAAAATGGTCTTAGATTAGTCCCCAATTTTTTTGGAACCTCCTTTGGTTCCGTAGGAGCTGGATATTACATGAAGAAGACCGGTAAATATTACAAGTTAACGGTTTTAGCCGCAATAATCACTGGGTTCGGTATCATTAATATCGAAACCATGACTGCTGAAGTTTCAACTTTCAGACAATTCACTTTAACTGCCATTGCTGGGGCAGCTTATTCGGTTATTTTGACTGTAACTTTACTATCTCTTATCGCTGCAGTGCCGATTAAGTATCAAGCATGTACTACTTCAATTCAGTACACCTTTCGTGCCACTGGTTCAACTCTTGGAGTATCTGTTGCTTCTGCTATTTTCCAAAATATTCTTGTGACAGCTCTTATAAAAAATGTTTCAAAAGCAGTCAAGGATCCTATCAAGGCTCAACATTATATTACCAAAGCATTGGAAAATGCCACCTTTTCTAAAGATGCTCCTAAAAAGGTAGCATTGGCAATTCAGGGATCCTACGAATTGGCATGTAGGGGAGCTTTCCATTTTGCAACTGCTGTTCTTATTCTTGGTGTTATTCTGAGTTTATTCATGAGGGAACATGTTTTACATTCCAGCATGAATCGTGATTGAACAGCGTAACAGATCAATATCATAGAAAGAATTTTTCAAGACTAACATCTATATATTTAAATATATAATAGATATATACCCTTCTCCACTCTTCTTTTCTCTACCCCTCTACTCTTTCTACTCTTCTCTACTCTCCATTCTTTAAAATATGTGTTTATTATCTCAATGCTTTGACCTTGTAACGATGATTTTCTCCCCCATAAACTATCAACTTACCATCATCATCCTCCTCAGGCTCTTCTTGAATCCCATCAATTGTATATATCTGAGGGTTTTGACTCCCAGGCAACTCAAGATTATTCAAATCTTTATCGATAACTCGAGAGACACCAGTAGGAGCAGTTCGAGGCAGAAACAGCAGTAAGACTGTCAGGAAAGTTACCCCAGTGGCCTGGCGATGAATGGAATCACTCCCACTAGCAGTAGCAAAAGGCAGGCGGAATCCAGAGCTCCCAGCAAATGGAGATTTTGGCAGAAGCAATGGAGAGAGCACAGGAGAAAGGGTTTGATTCTCCTGGATAGCTCCTTCCAATGCTTCCTCGATGTAATCATTGATCATCTCGTTTTCAGTGGTGATGTTGACATTAATAAGAAGAACGGATACCAAAATACAAGAGATCCCCAAGAAATATGCAAAGGTATCAGAGTTCAACCCACCTTCAGAAGGTTCTTTGGTACCACCGGTGAGTTTAAGGATGATGTAGTCTAAGAAAATGGTTATGGGAATTGCCAGAGTGAGTGAAAGCAGAGTCACCACTGGAGAGGTAAGAAGCATTGCAAGAATGGTAATGTAATCGGAAATGTATGCAAATATACCATTAAGAATCACCAGGTACAAGATTGTCTTATTAGGAGGAGGGAATTCAAAAGGTTCTATGTCAAGATAATGAACTACAACAAGGACTGGAATGCCAAAGACAAAACTGAACAATCCCATGTATCCAAAGAGACGTCTTTCATTGGTTGTCTTCGAGCCCGTGCCTACTTTGACCTTCATAATGACAAGATAACAGGCGTACATAAATGCACCGGTGATGGCCAATAAATTGCCCAAGGGGGCATTTTTGGGTTCAAACTTACTTCCACCATCACTGGCATCACCTTCTTTACCAGACTCACTCCAATTGATGAGGAAAACGCCAGCAGAGGAAACAAGGATGCAAATAAGCTTCTTAAAGGTGATTCGATCAATTCCCAAGAATTTTCCGATGAAAAGAGCAAATATAGATGTGGTTGAAGAAACCACGGTCTGATTAGAAGCTGACGTAAACTCCAATGCTGCCATTTGCAACGAAGTATACAAAAAGTAGATGATTCCTACTTGAGAGGCAAGGACAAAGATTTCCGAACCAGTCAATTCTTCAGCTGTTTGAGAGAGTTTTTCAAACGACGATTCATTCGAGAGTAATGGCTCTACTTCAGAGACGGTTGATTCTGGCTCATTGGTGATCAATTCAGGCTCTTTACGAACCTTTTGAACTGTCCACCGATACAAAAATGGTAAGTCGCCAAGAAGGTTTAACAGGAAACAGGAGCCGGAAATCCAAGCGATTAAAAAAGGTTTCTGGTAGTCATCGCCTTTAAGAACAGAATTGACAAGTTCTAGACCTAAAATCCAGGCAGTTATCGCCACTACAATGAAAACAACCCCCAATTGGAAGTTTCGGGTTTCGTTATCGTTGATAATCTGAACGATATCAAGGGCCAGGTCAGTTATTTGGGCTTCTATGTGCTGATGTTGGGCCGTCATCCCAGTCGGAGTTTGTCTAGGCGTTTTAGCCTCTGGATCTGTAGCCATTGTCTCCTAGAATGACCCCGTTCAAACCCTGATAACCACTTTTGTTAGATCAATTTGAACCGCTAGCAGATGCCTAGAACAATCGGGCACACACGACGGGCGATAAGCCTGCATGTGGGGCGGAACTGATAAAGAAGTGGAAGCTTAAATGAGATGCGTGGGGAAGGCGGTTGCAATGAGAGGGAGAGGGAAGGGAGAGGGAAGGGAGAGGAAAGGGAGAGGAAAAGGATGATGTTATGGCTGATGTTAAGGGTGTATGGGACGTGTTGTGGTGGTGATATTATTATGGTTACTTCGGGATCTTTCAAGTTATGATCGGTATATATAATTATATTCAGTGGTCTTTTATTTGATTGCATTCGATAGACTCTATTCGGTTCTATTGTATCCCTTCACTATGTATTGTGTACTTTCAACATTCTATTCACAGCAGTACCAAACACTACATTATGGGTGTACCGTAAAATTTTCAGACAGTTTCAAAGTGTATCTTAATTACACGTCACATTCATTGGATCTACCATCTCTAATCTTATTACAGTCCTATGTCTTATTGTTCTTATCCCTGTCACCCATCTAATACTACATCTGATGTTTCGTTAATTATTATATCTCACTATCAGCCATCTTGTCATAAAATCTACACATTAACCTCTAATACCAACCGTACGTCGAAGCCAACCTCTTATCCAAGTGTTCCCGAGCAGTAATAACTTTAGCACCAGCCTTGTTGGCCCCTCTCCCCTCAATAGACTTCACCAATGGAGAAGGAACTGGCTCAAGTTGGGTATCATCATTAGGATGTGAGAAAAAGACAATACTATATCGATCTTTACCAGATTCTTGCACTTCTGGGGGGAATACTACTCTATGAATGGTCAGTTTTAAGAGTCCAGCCGTCCAGTAGCTCAACTGATCAGCAATATTAACCACAATTGGAGGAGCTGCTCCAGGGAACTTCTTGGTATCAGCCCCAACAAACGGAACTGGTTGCCATTTCTTGGCTACTGGAGAATAGATTTGAAGTCCTTCCTCTCCTTCTTGTTGGAAAAGTAACGTCATAGATCCATAATCAGTATGAGCACCAGCTCTAACTACTTCCTCAGGCAGCTCGGATTGTTGCCCTGGATAATGTAAGAATCTAAAAGTAGTTCCAGATTCCTGATCAGGAGCATACCTAGAGGTAAACCAATCTTCACCTTTACATTCTTCAGAGTCTTCTATCTCTAACCCAATGGCCAAAATCTTAAGAATCTTGACTGATAACTCATAAAGTTTAACTCCAGCATTCTTGACGATTTCAAGTCTTTCTGGTTCAATTTCGAACCAATCAGGGACATTTTCACTCGAAAGTCCAGTAATGAAATTAAGACAAGCAAAATTAAGGGCCTCCTTTGGATCAGCCTTCTTGGTCAGATCATCTAAGGCTTCTTCTCCCATCTTAGAGTATCCATGATTAGTTTTAGAGATTGGATATTGTTCCTTGTATTCTTTGGGTAACTCAAAGAATTGCTTCGAAAGTTGAAAGAGGGTTGTGACCTCTTCTTGGGAGAACCCATGGCCCTCTACAAAGAGGAACCCTTGGGTAGTTGCAGCATTAAGAAGTTCTTTCAGACACTCTTTGGTGACTTCCGAGATATCTATGGTCTGGAGGGGGTTTTCAGAGTTGGTCATGGCAAATCGAATCTCTTCTCTACAGTACTTCGAGTCGATATTCGTGATTTGATCAGATGAAACGAGGAAGAGCCGGTGAAATTATTTCGGTGCTTGCAGTTGTCGCAAATAAAGACATCAAAAATTAAAATTCAAGGTGGTGATCCCGCGCGCATCGCATCAGCTACGCTGCTAGCCAAGAAGGTGGAGCGAATCATCGGCTGGGGATAGCACATACGGCACGAGACCAAATGGTGCAATGGGTTACTATTGAAGTTACTTATCTCCAGGTTCATGAAGCAGTTCCTACTCTGTTCATAGCAATGTAGTCCGTTTTCCTTTATGATTTTATACTCAGATGAGGTCTATACCTACTGATTGCTGACAATTTTACAGTTATTTAGAACATTGTTACAGATTTTGCAATGAGTTGACTCTGGAACACTCTATCTTGAATCTCCTAATTATGTCCGCCTCATATAAATAACCGTTATTCGGATGTTTCCGTATTCATTTTTATGCTGTCCTTCTTCAAATGCAATTAAGAAGGCACCTCGACCCCATCCCGCGCGATTGCCGTTTATGGTAGGTTTCGCCTGGCCATCAGACTAAAAAAATCTGCCCATCGGACCTGGGTTTCCGCCATATGAGTATATTTATACATGTATATCAATATTCCGGCGGTCCCTTATAGAGATTTTCTGCCTTCTCTTACGTATTACCTTCGTTTCATTCAGTCTTTCCACAATTCCCATATTCCCATTCTTCAGCCCATTTCTTAAATACCCTCTCTTTCTCCCCTATATCTTAATTTTTATGTCTAAAGCCGCTCCATTGGATGTGTTAAATATGCAGGACGAATCTTAGTACAACATCTTGAGTAAATTCCTGTACCTACATCAGTATCACGATCAGATCGATCAAATCGCGCGTGTTTTGCTAACGTACGCGTTGTAATCACTTGAGGACGATGTCTTTAACTACGCTGGAAGGGACCAAAATAAAGGCTAATGTTGTACCCATGCACATCAAATACAATGGTTGTGCGGATACCGAGAATTTCTTCTCTCTGTCGAAAATAAGTTTACCGGATAACCAACAAATAGCATACTTCAGAGGCTGCAAATTGGTAGGGAAAGAGGTGATTCTTCCTGAGAATATGAGTGCTTACGTGTGTAATAAGGCTGAAGTGATGGTTGCTGCTCCAGAAACACCACAGGGTTATGTTATGGCCAACAATTACGTAGCAGAGGGGAGTTTCAACTCGTTCACTGTCTATGGGCACGAGTCTGAGCCTGAGCCTACTTCTCAGTGGTTTCAGCTTGGTGAATGGGCATTGATCAGCGATATTATTCACGGAGAATAAATTTTAGTCGACGCTACAATGAATGGATGGGTTAGGTAAAATCATATAGATATATAGATCTTGGAATGTTTCCAAATTTGCATTAATACAATGAAATCATGTGATCTCTTATAGTAATTGCATACCATTCTGGACCTTCGCTGGTAGGTTCCAGGTCTGGTGTCGTAGGGACTTTTTTTTCCGCAATGAGATATTTAGATCATTGCTAATCTGACTTTCTGTCACTTTGGTTGCAAAAGGAGCTGATCTGGTGGTCCAATGAAGCTGCTCTATGTTGTAGAAGATAGCAGTGGAGAGGATAGCAATGGAGAAGAAAGAACTGAAGATAGAAATGAAGATAGAAATGAAGATATAAATGTTGAAGACGTAAATCTGGATACTGATTCAAGCACAGTAAGTTTGAAACGCAAACTTATATCTAAGCACCCATCTTATAATTCTCAGTATGATGGAATTGACCCGGAATTTAGCTCTGAGAGCGATTCTTATGACGAATGGGAAGAGGTCGTTCCTCCTTCACAAGATGCCAATGAAATAATCACAGTTTCTATAGGCACAAGCGTAGAAGATAGAAAAATAAGACTTAAAAGAATCCAATTAAGAAGGAAACGGTTAGCAATTCAAAATCTAGGCCTAATAACATATACAGTCCATGGCTACAAAAGGAATGAGTGGCTCAATAGTAATAAAGTATATAAAGCACTTAAGCTGATCTTTCCTGAAAAAATTCGGACCCGTACCAAGCAGTTCTGGAAGTCCGTTGGAAAATCCACCATTGATAAAACCCTTTTGCAACAGGAATTGCATTATATTCTCAAGTATGTAATGAAGTGGATGGTTTTAAACTTCAGGGTCATATCTAATGGTCTAAGAGTATTGGGGTATTTACCGGAAGGTGCAAATGCCAAAGATTATTTCCCCAACACAGCCAAAGAGATTTCAGGTTTGCTGGCTTTTGCTAAAGAAGCAAAAGCTCTCAAGAACAATCGAGATTTTGGTGCCCAAATGGTAACAGCATTGTTCAGATTACTTAAATTTGAAGCAAGGATGATATTTTCTCTACCGATTCTTCCCCTTAAGGACATTTTTCAGCCTCCATTGGATCATGGAAAGTTATCTCGAAACAAGGACAATGATCTTCTTTTCCCTTACTTCTGGACAGAGATTGTAAGTCCGTTAAATACCAACAAACTATTTGTTGTAGAATCTATGTGCTTCCATAACTCTGATCACAAATTGATAGAATTAGATCGTTTTGGCTCGGGTAAATCAAGTTACACTAGTATTTATTATCCAATCAAAGATCAATTCAATCAAATGAAGATGAGCTCTGTCCTCGCTTTTACACCTCAGAATACTGTGGTCGATGTGTCTCCTAGATACATGCCAGATACAGCACATAAATACTTTAAAACCATAGATTTAAGAACTGTCATTGGAAGGTCCACATTAATTCTCAAATCAACGCTACGATATTTGAATTCAAACAAACCTTTGATTATTCCAGAGGAGGAATTACGAGGACTCGAAAATATCTCCAAGACCAATATTAACATACCATCAAGTTTTGCTGCCATGAAAAAAAGTCCCAATTACACAACAATTTCTACATTAAGATATAATGAAGTAATTAGAAAAGGTTCTCATTCAATTGGAAAGGTGAAAATTCAGCGAGATCGTAAGTTCGAAAAGGTGTACTTCAAGGATAGTATAATCGTAGGGAAATCTGAGCAGCAATGGAGAATGTTGGGGAGGTCTATAGTCGATCCAAAATCTCCAATAAGAACTACTAAAGAACGGCCTCGAACTTTATGGAAACGACGTAAATTAAATTTCGATGCACATCAAAATGGACCGCAGTTGATAAATCTTTATAGCTTTGACCAAACTGAAACTATTAAACCTCCATTGGTTGGGGATCAACTTCCTAAAAATATTTATGGAAATTTTGAAATTTTTAAAGATTGGATGCAACCAAAGAATACGGTCTGGTTGAAATTGTCAGATATCGAGCAGATCTTGTCTGATTTTAATGGAGCCAGAAAATTGTTTGCTGGAGATAAATTAAATGAACTACCTGCTTCTATGGATTATGTCCCTGTAATTATAGGATTTGATTTCAAAATTCGACCTGGTAATGCTGTCCCAATCAAATCGGGAGTTCTTGTTCGAGATTCGGATGAAATCACTACTAAGAAGATTTGGTTTGCCGCAAGATTATATATTGGACAACTAAATGAAAAGAAAAATAGGTTAAGAGGGCTTGGTAATTGGAGAAGAATGTTAAACATCCTTAAAATTCAACGCAGACTTGACGAACATCATTTATAATCAGGAGGTGCCCTTGAAACGGCAACTTTGAAAAAGAATCTATTCTTCGAAATTGTTGACCCCGATGTGGAAGCTGTGATATAATTGTTCGAATCCAGTTGTATTTTTTGTGCTATTGTATCTGCATGGCCTTCATTATCTCGTGGTAACCATACCCTGGGCTTTTCGAAACTAAACGAAGGATGCAAAAAGAGAAGATCAATATTCAGCAGAAATTCGTGCTCCATTTCTTGTTGAGAATCGTTAGCACTATTATCTGGATACTTGGGATCTCTCATTATGGGAAGGGTAGTGAAATACGGAGAGTACCTATTGTACAAAGTACAATTACTGAAAATTGTCAAGACGAAAACAATAGTCATGATCCAACCTAAGGGCTTAGTTCTATGTATTCCTGAATCATCTTTCAGCATAAAAAAAATCCCTATCAAACAAGTCTGAAGGCAGTACACTCCTAAGTATAGTTGAAATAACGCTACCGGATATAATCTTCCGTGACTTTCTGAGGCATTGGCATGATCGTAAATGTAACGAAGGGCATATTTGTAGAATATTATGAACAAGCCCAAGATCAACACAACAAATACATTGATCATGGGAGAGATGACAGAGTAAACTAATCCTATTACTGCATACATAGTAACAACTGGGTAGACAGATCCCCAACTTACCTTAGGGAGAGTAGTCAATCTGAAAAACTTGCTCCTTGGGGTACGATCTTTCCAAATGAAGACTGTGTATCTTAACAATAGTTGGTCAATTTGTAAAAAGCTATTCCCACAAAATGCTAAGGCTTTCAAAGCAATATACTGAAAGAAAAAATTTGCAGCCTTTGGCAAAGTTGTAGCCAAGCAAACTGGAATTGAAGTTGGATGGTTTATTATTTGTCTTATCACGACTATAATACTTGACAGGATGGTCAAAACTAAGAATTGCTGTACAAACAAGAACACAAAATACCACTTTTGAAGTTCCAACTCAAGCTCACATCCTGTGGTGCAACCTTTTAAATACATCAAAAATCGGAAAATTTTGGAAACCAAAGTTGTTAAAAGTGATAAAAGAATGGACGGGATTGATGTGACGATGATCTCTGCTATTCCTCTTGGCAAAATGTTGACGGACTTCAAAAATGGCATGACCTTTACTAATTTAGGCATTTGAAATATAAACCCAATAAACGAAACTGGAACCACGTATCCTACAATAATGCAGACCAAAATGATGGTGACCATAAAGCTTTCAATCAATAATACAAACTGGTTGTCGGATCGAACCAAATTTCCCCATAAGACATCTTTTGCATTAACTTCAACAATTGTATTGTTCATCAGCCCTTGTTTTCCAAATAACAAGCATTGATGTGCTACATAAGCACCGGTTTGGCTATTAAATCTGATAAAGACTGAACTATGTTTTGCTAGATTATTTTGAACAAGTGCCAATTTAATACCATCTATAATACATATTAATTCTTTAAGTTGCAGTAGACACCACTCTCTCTGATCTACCGGGCGTATTCTAAAAACCTTGGTGAAAATCCCAGGAATTTTCAAGTGTATTCTTCTTCCAGTAAAAGGGATCCGGTAGTATTTAGAGCTTATAGGAGGATAGAATTGGGTTGAACCTTT
This sequence comes from Kurtzmaniella quercitrusa, assembly GCA_030570095.1. NCBI lineage: Eukaryota > Fungi > Ascomycota > Pichiomycetes > Serinales > Debaryomycetaceae > Kurtzmaniella > Kurtzmaniella quercitrusa. The sequence continues at coordinate 229,324 of JAJLUZ010000018.1, read as the reverse complement.
TCCGTTGTTCTTATTTCGTAAGGCAGATTTCAAATTAGCAAGCTCTGATGCCTCTAATATTTTTAATGTATTTTGCACTGCCTTCACCGCTTCACTAATTCCAGTATAATCATAAACGAACCAAATATTCTTTATCCCGTGAGGAACGTCAGCAAATGCTTCCCTTATGGCATCATGACTTCGAAGATGTGTTGGAACATGCTTAATTAGTATAGTTGTTGAGGAAATGAAAGTTTTGTGCTGTTTTCCGAACAAATAAGCTTGACGGATTTTGACATAACTTTGAAGTTCATAGACCATCATTAGGTGGAACAATAATATTGTGATAATGGCCATTATGAAATGGAATTTCAAGCGACTAATTTCATTTGGACCAATATTTGATAAACTTAATCTATCTAAACCATGAGTTGTACGATTTAAATTTGAAGATGTCCAGTTAACCGGCACTAGGACAAGAATGTTTAAAGTTCCTACCAAAAGGAACAATAAAAGGATTATATGAACGAATCGAATGAAGAAGTATGCATCGAGTCCTATCGATATATAATGACTTATACTATGTTTTATTGTAGGAATGACCCATTCAAAAAACCCCGGCGGAAGATTTTGCATCAATTCGTCTTTAGGGACACAATAGCAACGAGGTTGATATATCTCTTTCAAATATGGTCTAAGTAAGCAAAAGAAACTCAATTGAACCACACATAGTGACAAAGCAGAGCAAATTGATTTAAATAGGACATTAAATGGCATCCCAACTGCAAACTGGGCCGCTCCATTCTGAGTTGTATTTAAAAACTTATTGAATTTATCCAGAAGGAACACTTCCATGTAGGAGTTTGCAAGCTCTGAATAGTTTGAATTCATAGCCATGTGGAGTTTATCTGTGGTTTTGTTAAATCTTGTATTCTTTTCTTCCTTAAAAAAATATGCTTTTGTGGTTATACGAGTCTACATTTTCATGTCCTGAAATCTTTTCCATTGCAATTGATGTTCACTTTTCCATCATGTTCTATAAAACTTATCACCAATGTTCTTTCGTAGAATACTAGAAATCATTTATAAGAAAACTAGAACTCTTTTTCACTCTTTTTCGAATAAATTAGGACTGTTGTGGTCTAAAGGCAACTTCTGTTGGCAATTCAAACGATACACAAAACATTGGCTTTGTCGGAGCCACCTTACGAACCAAATGGAAGCTGCAACTTTCGAAAGGCATTTCGAAATCAATGAGTTTATTAATCTTGGCATGTACTCTTTTATGAAGTTCTTCCATCGTTGGTTCCTCCTCTGGGCTATATTTCTCAAAGCAATGGACATTTATGGTAGGAAGTTTGAAGTTTGAAATAGATTTCACCACTTTTTCCACTTCTGGATCCCTACTGTACAAGCCAACAAACTCATCCAAGAAGGTCAAAGCTGAATCGGGTAGATTCATTACGTAGTTGGTAAAATAACTAGGGATTTCCACTGCAGTTACTTCGGTGACTGACACTTTTTTGTCCCCTTCCACCTTTCTACGCTTCACAGTTTTCTCTACTTTGCCTACTCTTTCACGCCATTCAAGGAGCAACTTTGGAGACTCTCTAATGAACTCACGACCATCTAAATTGAAGGGCTTTACGAATCCACCAACTTTGTTCAATTCAATGTTTTCCTTTAGATATTTGTACAGCTCAGGATTCAAGTCGTTGGCAAGAACAAGCACATTCTTGCGTCCAGCAGGCACAGCGAAAGGTCCAACTCCTGCAAATACATCCGCTACAACCTCCTGAGGTTCGAATTGAGCGATAAGTCTTTCATGTTCAGTGTTCAATCTTGAATTCCAGTACACCTTAGAGAAATCGAAACGGAATCGACACCCACTCTCGCTTTGCTCCACCAAAAGGTCGTCACGGCCCGCCAAAACATTCATTTGGAAAGTACGGAACTTGGTGTCGATGGTGTCCACTTTATCTACCACTGTTTCCACTTTGGTATTCTTATCTATGATGACTTGACCGATGAATTTCCCGTATGGTTTGAATTCATTTCTTAAGTTCAAATGGGCAACATGACCAGCCTGGGCAAAGCCAGTAGGCACTTCATCTAAAAGATCTTCAGGAAGCACAGCTCTTAAAATATCATCTGCTTTCCAGAAGTCATAAGTGAGTTCAAGTCGATATGGCTCAAGTTGTACACCATACTCTTCTATTTTCGATTGAGTGATCTCGCTGAGGGATGTCTTGGCATCTTCTGGAGACTCTACATCTGCACGGAGCAAAACCGCCTTTCGTTTTGAGTCTAAGTTGATGACGTGTTTAATCGAAGTAAAATGAAGAATGTCTTTCTTACAAGTCTTAACGAATTGGCCCAAAAATTGCGGTTGGGGAAAATATGCAGCGGTTAATAGTACAGATTTTTTGAAGAATGAACGGTCTAATTCCGTCATATGACGGTTCACTGGTGGTTGGAACTTTCCCTCGGCCATGATAGCTCTGTATGCACCTTTCAGAAGCTTTGCGTAAGGTCTAAACTGGTGGAAGGCTCTTAAGGCTCTTTGGAGCATAAAGAGTGAAAAATCGATGCGCTTCCGAAAAGAGAAGCCAAAAAGAGAAGCCAAAAAGAGAAGCCAAAAAATCGAAGAGATGGCATCGAAGAGAGAGAAGGGGGATATTTAATGGCAAGGGTCTAGACAAAAGTTACGAAAAGAGTGGCTGGAATGGATGTACTAGGAAGTATCAATATAAGTTATACCTGTGTCAGTAGATATAGCTCGATCGACATGGTTCCAATTGTATCCATACCACTCTTCCATCTCATCTCTTCTCTCTCCACTCATCTCTTCTGATCACGTGACTCTCATCCTAATCCATCACCTCTTCTTTTCCTGGCAACCACTGAAAGATCCTCTTAAACCATTCCTGCTAAACAACCACTAGAGTCGGAAAATAGCAAGCCATGGACGTCATAGTAATATCTAAGCCCGAAACACATGTTCGAGATAATGAGGACGTCGATATGTCGGACACAGAGCCCACAACTGACTCCGTAGTCACTCCTGGGGAACTTGTCACTGACGATCCAGTATGGATGAAGGGCCATGGGACATACTTCCTCGACGATAAGACATATTCCTCCGTCGCTGGAACAGTCTCGAGAGTCAACCGTTTACTCTCGGTGATCCCATTACGAGGAAGATATCAGCCAGAGACCGGTGATCATGTAATTGGAAGAATCACTGAAGTGGGACCCAAACGTTGGAAAGTGGACATCGGAGCTAAACAGGATGCCGTTTTGATGTTGGGATCGGTCAACTTACCCGGAGGAGTATTAAGAAGGAAGCTGGAGAGTGACGAGTTGCAGATGCGTAGTTTTTTGAAAGAAGGCGACCTTCTTAATGCTGAAGTTCAGAGTATATATCAGAATGGATCAGCGGCATTACACACAAGATCGTTGAAATATGGGAAGTTAAGAAATGGGATCTTCTTGAAAGTACCACTGTCATTGATTGTGAAGCTGAAAAACCATCTGTATCAGCTCCCGGGCAATGTGAATGTCATTTTAGGAGTCAACGGATATATTTGGTTGAGTAAGATTCGGGCCAACGACCGGTTGGGAGGAGCAGGAGCCAATGCTGCCGCCAACAAGGCTCTGGCTTCATTAGGAGCTGCTGCTGGATCACTGGGATATACTCCAGGTCAAGGAAGTGTGCTGATTACAAGATTAGAGGAGGAGAGTTCGTGGGCTATATATTCAGATGTCAATGAGCCTATAACCAGCAGTGTCAGAGAGACTTTGACCAGATATTACAACGTTGTGAAGGCATTGGCGTTTGGGGAGTTGGGTATCACAGAAAGAAGAATCGTCATGGGATATGAGGCCAGTATGGTGTATGAAAATGTGGGGCAATTGATTCAGAAAGAGGCAATGGCGGGGATCTGTGACGATGTGATTAACAACGAGAAGATGAGAGGATAGACGGAGTAGATAAGATGTATGGAGATGTGTGATGATGTATGGATATATATAGCATAGATAGAGATTAAGAGAGAAAGGAATGAAAGAGAGTAGAAGAAAAGTAGAGTTTAAAGTGGCATTGTGACAGTATTGGTTGATTTATAAAGCAAAGAGGTTGTGTGAAATTAGAAGACGTATCATGGACAGCAGAAATATTACAACGACATACAATAGACCTGGAGGACACTTTAAAAAGTCATTAGATGGTAAAGTATCGGTAGACGGTGGCAAGATGATAGCTCACATCACCAGGAATAGCTTGACCTCCTCTTTTCTAAATCCTTTTCTGATCAATCTTCTCTATCCTTTTTTATATCTTTAGCTATGTCTTTATTACTTCCTACTTCTCTACAAATCACGAATACATCAATACTCCTTACATCTGTACAACTTTGCATTCAAACGAGTGGGCCTTTGATTATTAACGGCTCCCTGCTATGTGTATACATTGTTTTGTCCTCTATATGACCTTCCGTCTCTTCAAAAACCAAAAGTGGTATAGTATTTGAACGCCTCCACAAACTCCTACAACAACCAACACAATAATAGTCATCTTCGTATACCCAGAGAAGATGGCCTCGTTGATATTACGAAGTCTAGATTCGTTCTCGATTAACGCCTGTAAGATATCCTCTGTTTCAACAAGTGACAGACGTATATCCTCCAACTTATGGGTGAGTTTAGCCACCTCGAAATCAAAGTCCTTCTCGGTGAAACCGGAATCACCATCAACTCCATCTTTTCCAGTGTTTACGTCCGGCTTGGCGTTCGTATCATGCTTGTTCTTATTTTTATGATTGAAAAACCTAGCATATTGACCATAATTGGTCTTATCGATGTTATTAGGGCTTTTGATTTCCGTAAATACCTCTATATCCTTCGATAACAGTCTAAACAGCCACAGCTTATCGGTATAAAGATTATCAAAACAAATATAAATAAGAGATTTCCCGTCATATGAGTTGATATGGTTTTCAGTGGGAGTTTTCTTGGGTTTAGAGTCGCTTCCAGAGCTGCCGCCTACAAAACTTCCCCCTTTCACTGCAAGATCCAGAATCCTTTGATATATATTCAGTCTTGTTTCCAAGGCAACCTCCGAATTGACCTTATCAGATCCATCATTATGGAGATTGTTAAACATGATGAATATATCATGTTGGATATTTCTTTTGAATCGGATCTTATTATTATCCAGATCAAAGATATTAAGATTGAGTTGTTGCAGGGGAATCGGATCTCCAGCATGAATAGTTAACAATACCATGTCATCTACGACTGTCGGGTATGATATGCAATTTCTGAGATTATTGATGCCCAGATATTTGGCGTTATCGCCGGCTTTCACTGGTGGAACTGTGATGCCAAGGGCTAAGATTGTTGATAGAAGGCTTAAAACATGTAATAGGGTGAATAATGAACTCATTTTGGGGTCATATAATTAGGGGAACTAGTGGTGGCAGTGGTACTATTAGTACTAGGAGTGGTACCAGTGGTTGTTTTCGTGTTTGTACGGGGATTTGAAGGTTCTAGATCTATGGTAGGAACACCAAAAATCACCAGATCAATCAACGATACGTACTCGTTTCAAAAGGTTTACAAGCGAATGACTGAAACGAAAGAATGGGTCCAAACGGGGGAATGGAGCAATTAATCTCGGGGGAATGAGGTGATTTTGACGCGGTTGGGTGTTCTGGGTGTCAGGATACCACTGGTAAGGTTTTTTAGGCGATCAAATCAGCTGAACACAACACCGTTTACTGGTCCTTCAGCACTTCCTCTGTTAAGGCGGGTGGATTTGAACAAAATAAAATAGAGAGGTTTTTTTTCTTCTTTGGTGTTTGTATAATTTTTTTTTTTTGTTTTATGTATTTTCGTTTTTGTTTTTTGTTTTTTGCGCTGGGGGCACGTTAAATTACTGCAGTGGCCAGATGAAGCAGACAGAGGGAAGAGAAAAAGGTGAAGAGAATAAGAAGATGGAAAGGGATTGGAGAGTGGGCAGGATAAGACATGGAAATGGATATGGTGTATGGAGGATTTTATGTAGAAAGAGGAGAGATAATATGCTCCATTTACTCGGGTGTATCCGAATTGGTGGAGCTGGCATGGGTAATTTTCCCGCAGCGACATTTTTTTATTAGCCAAGAGCCGCGAAAGTATTTCATTGACCCATACATAATTGGGCAAGCGGTTTTTCGAGATCAACAACAGATTCTGTCAGATCAATCAGATCAATCGGGTCGACCTAATCAAATGAAGCAGTTGAGTGAAAAGAAAGGCAAATTACAGAGTTCTTCCGATACTAATTTTCCTTCGTCACCCTATCCCACCAATTATTTAATCAACCAACCATTTATATACTTCTCCCTCTCTTCTCTCTCGTGCTTCTTCTCTCCACTTACCCCAATCCTTGTTTCACTTTTCTATGCTGTTCCTGCCGCTAAAAATGCCCTGTGCGGCCCTGTACGCTTTCTTCTCTAGCAGAATTTGCGCAGGCGGCAACTACGGTGCCCTGGAACATCCGAGGTGAAATCGTGAAGTCTGACGCCTTAGAACCCCAAGACAAACTGAAGTAAATATATAAGTAACAAAGAGATTCTTATCCTCAATCAACTCTTATCAAATTCCATAACCAAAGTCTATTTGCCGAGAGCAGAACCGCTGGATCTACCCATCTTGACCGGTCCCGCTCCCTCTAAACCCAATCCTCAAAGTCCATTACATGGGCTAGATCCCGCCTCTGGTCCACATGCAGGTGGGGCTTAGAACCAGCACAATGGTGTCGTGTCAAAGCGCCTTGTTGCAGGCAACATTGTATAGGTAAGCCCCAGTCAGTGTAGTGAACACTCAAACTTGTTAACGGTTTTAATTTGAACCATAATATAGGTCTAAAAATCCTAGAAAATTTACGTTCTATTAACTTGACCTGGCAATTTATGGTTACTGATTCACGCGTCTATGAAATGCTTAACAATGGTTTCTCTTCGGCTCTCTTTATATTTACCTCTTCTATTCAAATGGTGTTTTTGTTTTCCCATTCTGTACTCTATCCTCTCTGGTATATGCTGCCTGCTGAGTATCTCGGTGAGCATTTCTTCTCTACGATCTCCGTGCTTCTTCTGCTTATGCTCTACACAGTATATCGATTTATTTATCAAGATTATTTATCTTCATAAAGCCTTCTACGCTATTTTTAGTTTTTGTCTGTCTCAAATGCTATCATCAGTCTTTCAACTCCTGTTTCCATTTTGTCCCTTCGCTATATACAATTAGAATTCTGGAAATGTTTGTGGTTCATCTCTCTTCATTTTTCATAATCTCTCTTCATCTTCTTCATCTCTTCATCTATATCAATATCTTAATCTCTTCATCTATATCACTTTCTCCATTCCTTCATTTTTCTACATTTACTTCCCAGTGGTGGTCAACATCTCAAGCTTCTCTTGAACCTCCTGTTGTTCCACCCGATCTATAATCTCCTGTAGCCTCCCCCCATCAAGACATCCGGCAAGATCATGAAGAGTGAATCCACATCGATGGTCTGTCACACGATTTTGTGGGTAATTGTAGGTTCGGATCTTGTCTGACCGGTCTGTAGAAGATACTTGGGTAGTCCGTAATTCAATCTGCTTATTGATCTCTTCTTCACGCTCCTTTGCTGCCAAACGGGCCCGCAAAATCATAAAAGCCTTGGCCTTGTTAAGCGGTTGTGATCGCTCATCTTGTTGTTGTACTTGTATCCCAGTAGGAATATGAGTGAGACGTACCGCTGAATCGGTGGTATTGACATGTTGTCCACCCTTTCCACCTGCTCTCATGGTATCCACCCTTACTTCTCCAGGAGCAAACTGTCGTTCATCTTTCGCACCATCATCTTCACTCATCTTAGGTAACACCACCACTGCTGCTGTACTGGTGTGCACTCTACCTTTCGTTTCAGTAGAGGGCACTCTCTGTACTCTATGAACCCCACTTTCGTGTCTTAAAACATCGTACAGACCCGGGGCATCGATACTTAATATCGCCTCCATAAGTCCACCCAGACTGTTCTCAGTCAGCAGTACTATGGAATTGGACCACCGTTGTCGATTGGCAAAATTCATGTACATGTCAAGCAAATCAGCGGTAAAAATCGAAGCTTCTCTGCCCCCTACCCCTGGTCTAAGCTCTATAAGAGTGGGCCGCTCTGCATTCTTTTCAGGGGGTACAAGATGTCTTTCCAATTTCGGGGTACATTCTAGTAATTTGGGGATCACTTCTTTTAACTCAGTCAATGCTTCAGCGACCATTTCTTGATCTTCATCTTCGTTTACTATCTCCAATAGCAGGCGGAAATTCTCCATAGAGGATTCGTATTCGTTCATGAGCTCCAATGTAGTACATGCTCTCAGATACTCTATACTTTCCTCCTGGTTGAATTCACCGCTGGACATCTTTTTCTCCATTGCTCCGAATTGTTGCCTTACATTCTCTACTCGGCGAAGAAGTACAGGATGAAGGGTTGGTATGGCGTCCATGTCCACGGACAACGAGCTGAATCGCCTAACAGTCTGTAACCATGATACCCTGTTGCATCTACGTATGCCTAGCATCCTATACATCAAGAAACAGTCTCTCTTCGGTTACCGTTGGTGGGGTTTGTCACGATGAAAAAGATTGGCTGAAAAAAAGTTGCAACCCATCAAGAGCAAAATCAAAAAAATTAAGATCGCAGATCGCAGGAGACGATTTTTTGTTTGAGTGGAGTGAAACTTGAACCATATATATAGTTTATTGCATCATTTACTAGTGTTTATTGGGTTATTTTTGGTGTCTATTGAACTTATTCCGGCCCAATTAGTTGTCATGTCTGAATCGCTGCGTCCCATAAACCTAGAAGCCTTCAAAAATGCCATAAAAGAACTCCCTGATGATACGGTGATCTCTACTGGAATTCAACTCCGTAACTCAATAGAGAAACTCAACGAGACACAAGAACTTCTAAAAGAGGAAATAGAGGTGGTGAAAACGCAGATAAGTAGCTCCTCGGAGTCTTCTAACCAGCTCGATGAAGACTTGAAGTTATATAATGAATCATTGAATGAAAATAACCAAGTCATCCAGAGCCAAACCCAGCGGGTGGAAATAGTTGATGAGGAATTAATTGCCCGAGGATTCAAAGACGTTAAAATTGCCGACAACAAGCCAGGGGTGCTTGATTTGTGAGAAGGATAGTTTTGGATTGTTTACAAAGGAATATATGTACGACTAATAATGGAAATTTATCGGAATCCTGCTATGTTGATATCGTCCTCATACCTCACCATCTACATAATTAGTTCTACTTCTACATCCACATTTTGATTCTACATCTACATTTAATTCTACATCTACATTTGATTCTACATCCACATTTTAATTCTACATCTACATTTGATTCTACATCTACATTCTAATTCATATTAATTCTATCTAGGATCTATTTCTACACTTCCTCTATGTAGGTCTTCTATTTTCATATCGTCTCTATGTAGGTCTTCTATTCAATCTCTATCACCTTTCTCATTCACTCTCTCTATTATGTACAGCTATTTACATCTACGCTCCTCTTTTACGACCAAAAAATCTGTCCAAAAAGGGAAGTTCATCACTCTTGAGTCCATCTTCTCTTCTCTTACAAACAAGCATCCATGTTGTCCCCAAATGAACTCTTTTCTCATAGGTAACATCTAAGCCAGCATCTTCAAGAAGCTCTCCAATGTCCAAATTCCATCTACATGCCCATGTTTGCATTCTCTTATCCGCACGGAAATCCAAATGATTGTTAATTGAATCCCAAGTACTTCTTCCATGTTCTAACAATACAATTCTTCCCCCTGGTCGTAAAAGATTAGCCATATTCTTCAAAGCGGCCACAGGATCTTCATGAGAACATAATCCAAACGTTTCTACAATGGTATCATACTTGAATTGACTACCAGAGGTCAATTTATCCAAATCTTCCGCCTTTCCTACCGTGAATGCAGCCTTATGGAATTTGGGGAACCTTTTAACAAATTTATCTCTGGTGATTTCCACCATTTTCTCTGAAGAGTCCAAGAAGGTTATTGAGTCAATTTTTTCCGGGTTGATGTACTTGATATTTCTTCCTGTGCCACAAGCTACCTCCAAAACATCACCTTCGAGTCTATTCATCATTTCACGACGACGCATTCCCATAAATATGGCTCTCTCTTCCCAATTAACTTCGTCATCATAGGCAGCAGCTTTTTGTTCGTAAAATTCAGTTGTATCCCTTGGACTCATAATATTTGGGTTGTTTTTGTTGCTGATAGCAGGACTAGAAGAGCCCGATTTCTTTGTGGAAGATGAGTCTGAGTCTGAGTCTGAGTCTGTCGATGTTGATGATGGATCCTCGTCCACTGGTGCCTTTTTCTGAACTCTTTTCGGTAATTTATCGTACCATTCAGCCAATTCCTCCTTAGTGGGAGAATAATCGAAGGTGTCCTTGGAGAGTACATGCTTACGGAAGTGCTCCTTACGCATGGCTTGGTACAAATCAAAGGTCTTTTGTTCCCTAGACTTGAGTTTTTCATTACATAACATTTTCAATCTAAGATGTTCATATTCAGACAACGATTCCGGGTCATTTAAGAACTTTGTCTTGATTTTTTGGTTTTCCTGGTCTTCCCACCACTTGTCACGCATATAGTAGTAGAAACATACGATTACCACTCCAAATCCGGCCACATAGAGCTTTGTTAGCTTCTTTTGTGCCTCATTTGTTCCTAAATAAATCAACCATTGGCTAAATCTGGAGTGATCTTTAGCTCTGGCGGGAATTTTTGGTGGTTCAGGGAGTTGCCATTTGTAACGTATAGCCATATGCAGAGTTAAGGGCCCAGTAAGGGCTCTCAGGCGGACAAGAGGACCGTTTATGGCTCCACCTAAACGAAGCATATCTTGAAATTTTTCACAATTAGTTTGATAGTTGGAAAAAAAAAATACCCTATCATAGTTGGCTCGATTCTCTTCACTGGAACGCTAGAGCAGGATGGAGCAGGATGGAGCAGGAAAGAGCAGGATGGAGCAGGATGAGCAAGATGGAGCAGGATGAGCAGGATGGAGCAGGATGGAGCCAGTAAAGAGGGTCAATATACATATTGCTGGCAGTGTACTTCTGTTCCATAGGGTGGCTATATATTTTATAAATTATAATATGGGCCTACATGTCTATAATCATCTTTGTCTTGTACTTATATAACCTCTCTATGCCTCTTTACCTCATACCTTTATACCTCATAGCTCTATGCCTCTATACCTTTCAATGAATCATGTTAATGGCCACTCGGGTGTAGAATAGAGGTGGAATGAGGTAATGGAAGAGAGAGATAGATCATTGCCAGTTAATCACAAAATACATCAGATATGCCTCACTATATCCCTCTCTTCTCTGTCTCTCTCTCTCTCCTCTATATCTCTCTCTCCTCTATATCTCTCTCTCCTCTATATCTCTCTCTTCTCTGTCTCTCTCTCTCCTCTATATGTTCTCTTCAATCTCCCTCCCTCTTTCTCTCTCTCCCCATCCCTCCCACTCTTTTACTTTTTCATTCCTCCCACTCTCACCACCACCCGGATTTATTCGAGGGCAAACTCTCCAACTCCACTCCTCTAAATCAACATGTCGACGTCTCCAGCGCTTCTTGAAGCCCGTGACGCTGTATCCAAGGAGGACTATGGAACCGCCGAACAGAAATACCGTGCCATCATCGAAGCCCCCAATAATGAAGCTGTAGCCCCCACAAAAATCGTCCAAGAACAAGAATCGGCCATTCTTGAATTGGCCACTTTGTATAAGGATCAACAAAATCTGCACAAAATTAGTGAACTTATCGAAGATCTGAAGGCTGTGATGGGTAAATTTGCCAAATCTAAGACGGCAAAGATCATCAAGACTCTTATTGAATCCATTGATGCCGTTCCTGGCCTGTTGGACCTCTCTATTTCAACTACCCGTAATTGTATTCAATGGGCAGTAGAGCTGAAATTGACCTTCTTACGTCAATCTTTGCAATTCAAGTTGTCCTCGTTGCTCTACCAGAAACAGCTGTACAAGGAAGCCTTGAAGATCATCACCGAACTCTTAAGAGAGTACAAAAAATTGGACGATAAGTCATCACTTGTAGAAGTTCAATTATTAGAGCTGCAAATCTATCATGCCCTTCGAAATCTTCCTAAATCCAAGGCTGCTTTGACCTCTGCTAGAACATCGGCCAATTCCATCTATTGTCCGACTTTATTGCAGGCAGAATTAGATTGTCAATCGGGAATTTTAAACGCAGAAGATAAAGATTATAAGACGGCCTTTTCATATTTTTACGAATCTTTTGAAGGTTTCAATTCACAAGAGGATTCAAGAGCCATCGTGGTATTAAAATACATGCTTCTCACCAAAATCATGCTTAATTTGATGGATGATATTAACTTGATCTTGGCCAACAAGAATGTAGTCAAATATCAACTGAGAGATATAGATGCTATGAAAGCAATCGCCACTACTTACCTGAATCGGTCTTTGAAAGAGTTTGAGCAGGCTCTTGTCACTTATGCCGACGAATTGAAGCTGGACAGCATCATCAAGAGTCATTTTAATGCTCTTTACGACACTTTACTCGAACAGAATCTATTGAAAATCATCGAATCATACTCAGTGGTGGAACTTTCACACATTCTGAACACCATTGGATTATCCTTAAATCAAGTTGAAGGGAAGTTGTCTCAAATGATTTTGGATAAGGTGTTTTACGGGGTGTTAGATCAAGGGAATGGGTGGTTGATTGTGTATGATAAGCCCACAAAGGATGCCACATTCGAGTCATCTTTAGAGTTGGTCAAGGAGTTGTCAAGCGTTGTTGACTTGTTGTACGAGAAGGCATCGTCGTTGAACTGATAGAATAGAGTCTAGAGATAAAAAACGAGTGAATTAGAACAAAGAACCGAACTAAGAATGGATTGTAGTACTAAAATGGATTTTAGTAGTAAGGAGAAATGGATCTAATGCATATTACTAGACCCTGGGAAGCACTAGTCTAATAAGAGTCTACTCTTCTTCTATGGGTCTCTTCTCCTATCTTCTTCTATAGATCTCTTCTTCTATAGATCTCTTCCCCTTTCATTCTTCATTCACTAACCCTGAATTGGACCTCTTTTTATAGCTTTTATAATTCTTATAATACCTCATATTACAACTGACCATTATATTATTACTAACTCCTCTTTATCCTCCTTCCTTCCTATAACTACTTACTACACAAAAATGCCTTCTATGCCCCGTTCAGTTGCCTCAGCTGCAACTTGTCCACTCTTAAACACCAACTCTTCTAATCTCCCACTCTTGATGAAACACTTCAACAAATCGTAATCCTCATCATTGGCAATGCTGTTGATCAAAGAAAATGCATTCTTCATATACTTCCAATCATTAAACCTCGAGTATTGGTAAATCTGGAGTAACTCCATGGTAAGATAAGGAACATAGATGGATCTTAGTTCAAGAAGGAGCTCACTATCATGCAGCACCTCAATAAGTCTCCTTAACCAGTTGAAAATGAGCTTCAGTAAACTGGTGGTGACTTTTTCGATTGCTTTTTCCACGTAGCTTGATTCCCAAAACTTCTTGGACCCCTTCAGCACTCCATTGACTTGATTTTCTTTTAAGAATGTCTTCCACTCTTCAATATGTGATAATCCTTGAATAAATAATCCATACTGTTGAAGCTCTTCCTTGTCATTTTCAGACACCGCAGCTGTCACTGAATTACTACTTAAAAGTTTTGTATTGGCAGAAAAATCGTAATCTTTGATCAATTGAATGAAATTCTTTTCAGCACCAAAACCTTTAAGTGCTTTGAGTTTTCCGTTGAGCAAAAACCGTCTGATTGTCGTTATACTTGCAGTAATGGCATCTTCGTACAAGTTTGTCTCAAAGAACCAATCGACCGCTCTATAAAGCTTCAAATCTTGCGGATCTATGATCTCATCTTGTAAAACAAGCTGGCTTGAAGTATCTGGTTTATATGAATCGGCAGTAGAGTTCATGACTTTCTCTACTGTTCTACGTAACACATTAACCATTTTGCCTTCGTAATTAGGATCCTCTTTTTCTCCATTAACGGGAGCAATCAAATAATCGTCATATTGGTCGTTAAATTTCCTGGCCACACCAATTTGCTTCTCACGCTTCTCTGGATCCACTAAAGAGATCAAAAACTCGGAATAAAGTTCTCTGGCGTCAGCTTCTTCGGGAATATGTGCTAAATACGTTGGGATAAGCTCTTCGAGGTTGTTTTCGGCAAGATATTTGACATATTGACCCACTATTCTGGTGAGATCTGCAGCAGAAACAGAGTCTTTGTTACCCAGAAACTGGTAGTTATTAACGAAGATTGCCAAATGAGTCAATACTCTAAGAAGATGTGGATCATTGGATGCTTCAGAAGTACCATTAGCCAAAATATTTCCAAATTTCTCTATCATAAGAGCCCCAGTCAAAATTCTTAAAGGATTTTGCGACTCACGAGCAGATATACTGTTTTCACTCCGCAGAATTATATTTAAAGCTTGATCGACGTCTTTACATTGAGCTGGAGGTAAATGAATAGAAGAAATTGATTCAATTTGATTTGACAAAACCTCACGTAATTGTGAGCCCAATAACTGGTTTAAGTAGAGAAGAAGGGCCTGCTCCCAAGATTCAGCCACTGCTACGTTTTCTGAGATGTCACCACCACAAAGATAATTATAGATAAGCCTTTCATGGGGGTTTTTAGCTCTTTGAGATAAGGAATAAACTGTCTGGCACCAGAGAGTTTTATGGCGCTGTCCAGTGGGGGCTGGGAAGTGCTGATTTGGATTATTTGGATCATTATTGTCTATATCCATGGTGTCTTCATCAACCGGTAAAATGTTATCCGAGTTGAACAAATGCTTGTCCAATATTGGGTCTACATAATCGTTTACAGCCCCAATAAGGATCAAAGCAAGGGCAAAATTACCAGAATTATTAGCAACTTCAACAGCCTCGTCTATTCTGGCTTGAAGAACGAGTCCATAGATGATTTTATACACTTCCAGGTCTTGATTGTCATCCTCATCAGCGATAGATTTACCGGAACGTAAAACAGCGTCATCGTCCAATTCAGATACGTAAGGTTGTTGCTTCTTCTGGGTATCGAAACCCAGGGTTAAGGTGGTGAGTGATTTAGATTCTAGAGCAGTTCTTGTTGCATTCCATTTTACCCTATCAACTACATTGGTGGGGATATCGAGCTGTTTGGAGTTTTCTTGGATCCAAGTGATAATGATGGCCACTTCCTTGGCTTTTCTATGGGAAGAAAGGTAATTGTGTTGTTTCACAGCATCTGAGGACTGTGGGAGCGTGTTAGTAATCTCTTTCGGGGATTCTGTGGCCCTGAATTCGTATAAAAGAGCGGCCAAATGCCAAAGTTTTGTTTCTAAATCATAATTTTGGAAAGAGATTGAATATGATGGGTTTGAGAGTTGAGCAGCGCCGTATGAAAGGGCCTGTGAAGCAGCTAGGGCCTTAAACTGATGGACCCATTGGATGGGATCCTTCAGAGTGAACACCGCAGCGAAATCCAGTGCAACAGACATTATCTGGAGAGGTGGTTTTACCTGGAAGGGGGTGGTGTAGCAGTTGTGGAGATTTTTCTGGTGCTGTTTTGAATTCGGGAAGATGGGTATTAAAAATGGAATAGTGAGGAAAATAGTGAGAACTAGTGAGAATTAGTGAGAAATAAGGAGGGTTAGTGAGAAATAGGGAGAAATAGGGAGAAATAGGGAGAAATAGTGAGAGAAATTGTGAGAAATTGTGAAAAATTGTGAGAAATTGTGAGAAATTGTGAAAAATTGTGAGAAATTGTGAGCAGAAGAGATGTCTCTTGGTTTTTTAGGGTGGGATTATAGCGCAAGAGTGATAAATGAGAGGGACTAATAGCGGGTCTTATGGAGGGGACACCCAGTATGAGTCGGTGAAATTAGTGGAACGTTCGCTGCAGAAGGCGAGATATTAACAATAAGACGGTACAAGTATCTACATCTAATAGTGTAATATAATGGTGCTAAAGTTTAATTGGTCTAATAGTTTACTTGTTGATCGAAATGGTGTAATGGTTTATTAGTTTAAACAGTCTCATGATCAAACTAACCTAAACGTGCCTGTGGTTCACTGTATGTCCAACTGTGTCCATCTATCCATATCTATTCGTTTATCCATATTTATTCATCTATCCACATCTATTCATCTATTCATATCTATTCATCTATCCGTATCTGGTGGTCTCTATCTTTCCTAATCAATACATGTCTATTTTTCCCGATCTACAACTTACATAGCAACAACTTTACTTTACAAATCCACTGAAATCCCTCTCTAATCTTCACCTCTGTATGTCTCTACGTATTTCACTCCCGGGATCTTTTACCCCTTCCATGCCTTTTGACATCTCTACACATCTCTACATCCCTCTTTATCTTCCCCTCTTATCGCCTCCACTTCCGCACCCCACAAATTCCTGCACCACTCTTTCTAATAACACCCCTAGCAACCACCATGAGCGAGTTTGTCCATGCTTTCGATGAGGAAGAGGACAACAATCCCTTCTCCAGCACTCGAGGTCTTACCTCCTTGATTAATAGCCGTGTAGACGACCCCAATGGATCTCCTCAAGACCCCTCAGACCCCTCCCATGACCCTTCCCAAGATGAACTGGTCCTTCTCTACGCCTCCAAGAAACGGTCCGATGATGGCCGAGTCCCCATCAACTATGAGAGCAGAGTAACAAAGCTTTTAAATCCCAACTCTAGGGTCAAGCTACAGATCACTGAGGCCTCTAACTCAAACGAAGGAGCTCTGAACTCTCTGAAAAAGTACGTCGTTTACACCATTCGTCTAACCTCAGTTAACAACCCTAATGATGACATTCAAACTCGTCGTAGATACCTGGATTTCGAGAGTTTGAGAGATATTCTTACCAAAATATTCCCCTTGGTCATTGTACCGCCCATTCCACCCAAAAATTACTTCAATTTGAACGTTTTGAATGGTTTAGTGTCGTCTCTGGTTGCCACTAATATGCCCTCTACTATGCCCAACAATGGGAATTTACCGCTGAATCATACCCAGCAACAACATAATCATCATCATCATCATCATCATCATCAAGCCCGCGTAGCTACTCTGGGTCCTGAGATGGGCAAGGAAGACTCCAAAAGTGTGATTGGACTGCCGACAAACAATTATGCATATATAAATCTGAATCATTTGAACAAACACAAGCTAGTGGAGCATCGTAAACGCCTTCTAACCAACTTCCTAAACAACTGTTTGCAAATCCCCAAGATCCGGAATCTACAGTTCTTTGCTAAATTCTTGGACCCTAATGCAAACTGGCTGGATGAAATTAACCTCATAACTAGTCAATTACCCAAGTCTGTGTACCAACTGAATCCGGAGAATGCAATACATACAGATCCCATCTATGTGAATCTTCCTCTCCCACTGTCAAACATTCCATTTTTGAACAAAATCAAGAAACTGGTTGATGATAAAGGTGATTCCACTGGAAGCAATGGGAGTGGCAAACCTGGGATAGAACAAGGGCTTGACAGTGAGATAATTGATACTTCAGTGCTTGATGAGATCAATAAACGAATTATGGAAAGTTTCATTGGTCTACTGAACGATTACACTGAGTTGGGGAGCGTTTTCAATATGTTTCTGATCGATTTCTCCGATTCTGATTCTGGAGACTATCAAAATGGTTCCACTAACGAATCGTCGATCAAAATCAATCAAATTTTCGATCTGATAGGACAAGTATTTGATCGACTGTATATCACCCTTAACCTGCTTATAAACGACTTGGAAACAAAATTTTCTGAGCCATTGGGTGAAGCAGTTCGGTATTCTCTGACCCTTCAACTGGTACGTCGATTTAAAGACAAAAAGATTAAGCAAGCAACCCTTTTAGACCGAGAAATTCTTGAAAAGAAACGTGAATTCAACGAATTGGTTGCCGCTGAATCTGAATCACAGAGGGTGGAAGGAGGAGGTAACTCTGAGCTTCAACGTAATGCCAAATACGATTTGGTTCTGAGAAATAGTAAAAACGGAGTTGGAGTCAAACTGAGTAAATATAAGGTGTTCCTGATGCTGCTGATCAAGAAAATTACCCAATATGTTAGTGATATCATTGATCAGAACCCTGAAGAGACTCGGAAGCAGAAACTTGTGGCATTGCAGGCTAAAGTAGAGGTTCTTGAGAAATGTCAGAGTCATATGGTTGGAGATGTTGCCTATATTAGTGACGAATTAAGTAAAAACTTCAAAGACTTCCATCAGATGCAATTGAAGATGATCTATGAGATCTTAGTTTGTTACAATGGATTTTTGCTTGACTGGGCGAAGAAAAATTTGGAGATCTGGGAAGAGATAAAGGAGGAAATAAGAAAGCTATGATTAACGAATTGTGCCAGCCGGGCCATGATATTTTAATGTTTGTGCCAGGCTGGTCATGAAGATATTTGGCCATGAACGTTTTCAAATGAACATGTTTTTAGGACAGAGAAGGTATTTCACGAAAGGGGGATGGAGAAAAGGTAATGACGGGGTAAAAAAGGGGAGAAAGGAAATGACGAGTTAAAAGAGAAGAGATGGAGAAGGATGTAATGAAAAAGAGGTATTTATGTTATTAAAATGGTTTATATCGGTCCTATCTAAAGTGTAAGAGCACTAAGCGTGTCCTTGTGGAACAATACAAGTTACATAGTATTCTAATCTTAATTGGTAATTTGATTACTTAATTTGTTGGGGATAACTCGAGTTAGTTGATTCTTTATTACCACAAATAAATCATGCTTTCAGTACATGATCTCTGTTGTTTCTTGTTACTTCCCCATTCTATTTGCTTATTCTTAGCTCTGTAAGTATTTTATCACAGCAGGTCCCCATTCTGTGGACCGCTTGTAATGGGCGATTTCCTCTGGAAAGCCTTTGATCGCCCCAATCAACCTTTCGGTCACTTCTGGACCATCAGCTTTGACTTGGGCCATTGGCTTTAAGTAGGTTCGGATAGTAAACACTACCGCTCCTGTTTTGGGCAATTTGGTCAATGTTTGACGTTCACTTCGATAATGGACATCCTTTTCGTAGTCCATATCTTCGAACCGTTTCTCTTGAATGTTTTCATTCTTGTCGTGGCCCTTAGTGGAATCATCAAGATACATATTATGGTTTGGCTGAACTGAAAAATTATTACGATTAACAAATTGACCCGGTTGAATTCTATCAAAAAATCGGTTCATGGAAACCTTAAGTTTCTGTTCATAACCTGGGATAGGCCAATGTACAAACGAGAGTGGTGTATTGAATCTTAGTTGAGGATTGAATCCTGCTGCAAAGGCAAAAATCCCTGCTTTAAAGAAATGTTCCGTTCCATCTTTTTCATGTTCCCTTGTAGGGTCTTTCTTCAAGATAATGAAGTCTTCTTGAATATTTCGGGCCAATATTAATTCCAAATCACGAACTTCATTATAAGTAGTTCTTCCAGAGGATGAAGCGGGGAATTTTTCATCAATTATGGTGTTATGAACTAATGAGTCCAGAATTTTCACAAAATAACGAGGATATTTAGTACATAAGTAATTAATAACAGTATCATAGAATTCTTTGGTGGCTTCCATAGCGTCTTCAGCAAGGAAAACAGTTCGAGAGGGTAAGTCTTTCTCCTTGGGGTAGATGTAATCATTATTGACAATCTTGGCCTTAGTTTTTACTTGTTGCAAGTAATTTGGTTCTATAAGTAACCAATCTTGTTTATCAATCAGCTTAATGCCCATAGTTAATTTGTAGGGTCCATTTTTGAAAGGGTATTGTTGGAGAGCTTGAGATTTATCCCATGTCCAATCATCAGGCATTGGAGTAACCGTATTGTCGGATTTGCCATAAAATGACTTTGAAGAGGGCTGGGATGATTTTAAGTCATTTGATTGTTGTGGTGAATAGGTGTTAGCCAAGTATCGAATCACCAAAATGGTCAAACCTCCAAGAACGGTAGCAATAATTAAGTTGGTGGTGTTCATTGATAAAAAAAAATAGATTGACATATTTATGGGGCAGAAATGATGAGATGTGGTGTTAAACAAGTGAAGTCAAGTTAATCTCAACTAGTGAGCAGGTATTGGTAGTATTATGTAATGGTGTGGTATAGTAGATTGAAAAAAAGATGAAAGCTCGATGAAGGTTTAAATTCAACAAGCTTAGCAAAAGGTTTGATTGATTAAGATCAATAAAATCTCGATAGATGTTTCTGGATTAGTTGGTCAATTCTGTAAGGGAGCTTTTATCGGAGTAATTAAGACGTACTCGAGTTGTGATATTCTGATGGAATCAATGGAATCAATCAAATCAATCAAATCAGTATTATAATCCAATCATCAAAAAATATCTATTCAATCAAATAACTCGATTTTAGACCAGTAGATTTATCTTGATGTCCTCGATGTTTCTTCTTATACAAAATATAAAATCCTTTATATACTATCCTTTATATATAATACCTACATATCCTACCTATATATTATATCTGTAGGTTATATCTACCATCTCTTCAAATCCTTATTGGTCCTATTTGACTCTCTCTTGGCGCGTTTCCGCCTTTGACGACTCCGGAACCGCTCGCCTGCAGCTTCCCTCAATGGGAAAACCAGCCGAGACTCGGGTCGTCCTTACATATAATCCGATCTGCATACAATCGATCCATCTATATTTATTTTTCAAGGATGAATAAAGAAATTTTTTCCGGGGAGTGAATCACGTGACTGATGGAAGGACTAGGTGGCCCGGCCCCAACAACCAGCCCTTCTCTTCAAACCACTATTGACCAAGAAGACAAAAAGCGGCAATCAGTTGATGGGCTATGGAGATTCTGAAAGTGCTGAGGGCTTGCGATTGGCAATACTTTGCCAAGGGCAACGCCAACATTCTTTTAGAGTATGTGGGCAACAATGATTTCCTCAAGAGCCGTTTACTCCGGTTAAGACTTGCCAAAGATGGATCAGAATATATTCTGACTTGTGAATTATATGACTTCATTGAGTTGAAATGTAAACCTTTGTTCCCACATGAGATCATTGATATTCAGTTGGTGGTATTGGACTCTGAATTTGTTGAAAAATTGGATACAAGAGGTCATTCACTCATGGTTTCTGAACGGTATGGATTAGTTTTACCTAATATGCTTCTGGGACAATTTCATAAGTTAGATTTGTCTAAATATCTGCAAATGTATGTCGATCAAGACTACAAAACCAGCAACGAAGCGATGGTGATTCTTGAAATCAAACCCAAATGGCTCTATGATAATAGTAAGAACTATTGTCGAACCTGTTCACTTAATCAACATCGAGGTCAAAAACGGCATTTCTGTCCATTAGATCTCCTTTATGAAGATACTTTAGACCAAGGATTGGAAGATTTCTTCCAGGAGGTTCCCTCGACGTTGCGGGCCGACATCGAAAAGAGATTGCCCCTTGTTTATTTGTTTAAAGCTTATTTAAAAGACCCAACTAATGTATTCCAGACTTTGAAGCAATATCAACGGATTAATGATAAAAATGATCTAATTAGAAACTTGAATTCAGCTGATGATGTGCTGCAGACCCTTCTGTTAGTGATGACTTTGAGAGATGTTGGATTATTTCTTCGATTCGAACGGTTTGTTCTGGAAAAGGATGATCGAAGACAAGTTAAACGAGTGATAGAGCATGAAGGAGAGAAGTATGTGGTAAGTTGTAACATCTACGACTTAGATTTGAAGCTGCGCATGAAATATAAGCATTGGTACGAGGTGGAGCAGAAACTTATGAACATATATGATCTGGAGAATAAGGACTGGAGGTTCTGTGTTCTGCGCAATCTTACGGGAGACCTTGAGCATTGAAGGGAAACATTTTGGTTTTGGTGAGCCTGATTCAGTAGAGACGGTAAGAAACAGTGAGAGTGGTGATAATAGACGATGTGATAAGTAAGTGAGAGAGGTGATAATAGATGATATGATAAGTAAGTGAGAGTAGTGATAATAGATGATGTGATAGTACGTGATTAATGGGTCATGGAAGTGATAAGTAAGTGATAAATAAGTCATAGAAGTGATAGTGTCGATGAACGGAAAGATAGCGGATATGAATTTGAATACTGTGAACAAACTGAGCCGAAGCTTAATAAATAGCCACATTATTCAATAGTACTGTTACTCATTTGATGGCGTTTGGTATTATGTATTATTCTCAACTACTTACTCGTGTAATTCATCCTTAATCATACGGTTTATTTCATCTTACGGTAGACTCTCACCGTCTATAAGCTGACTCATTACGTACGAAAATAAACCGTTATAAGCTATTACGTACTATTTTATACCATTCTAAGGCACCGGTAACCATATACCATTACAACGCACACAACTATTATATACCCCAGAATACCCTTGTATATTTACTGTAAACCACAATTTATTCTATACTACATAAGTCGGTCTCCATCTCTTGTCTGCAACTCTTCACCTCTATCACTGCCCCTTCTCCCTTCTCCCTTCCCTTCTCTACCCCACGCAGTGTCCTCCATCTCTCCCAGCCTCATCGATGAAATTTATCTAAAATTATCAAAATTTGTGAAATTTATGAAAATTTAAGGTCCCAGCATGTCTGCCTCGAAGAAAAATGGGGGTAAACTCGTTAACCCAGAGCCTAAAAAGCAGAAAAGAAACATCAGTGATGGTTTACTCGACTTGAATCTGCCATTACTGACCAGAGCTGCTCTGCCACTCACTCTTAACCCCCCAATCGATTCTGATGGACTTCTGTGGCCACTGATTGGTGCTAGAAAGAGAATCGAACTGAGTCCAGAAGATGAAAAGGCTCGTGAAGGTCGGATTGCTGATGCAGTCAAGACGATATTGGCTGAGTTGGGTGAAGATCCAGATCGTGAAGGTTTATTGGAAACCCCGGAACGTTACGCTAGAGCTATGCTTTATTTCACCAAGGGTTATGGTGATGACATCAGAGATGTGATTAAACGAGCAGTTTTCGAAGAAGATCATGATGAAATGGTCATTGTTAGAGATATAGAAATTTATTCTTTGTGTGAACACCATTTGGTGCCTTTCTTCGGCAAAGCTCATATCGCTTACATTCCTAATAAGCGAGTTTTAGGACTTCTGAAATTAGCTCGTTTGGCAGAGATGTACCTGAGAAGATTACAGGTACAAGAACGGTTAACCAAGCAGATAGCCATGGCTCTTTCGGAGATGTTGAACCCGCGAGGGGTAGCGGTGGTCATCGAGGCAACCCATATGTGTATGGTTAGTCGTGGAGTGCAAAAGACTGGCTCTCTGACCACCACCAGCTGCATGTTGGGATGTTTCCGGGGCCAACAGAAGACCAGAGAGGAGTTTTTGACCTTATTGGGCAGAAAGTAGCTGTGCATAGCCATGGCAATTCAACATTACATACACATTAACGAGTGCAATTCATCTTGTACGATTAAACTATACAATATACGATCAAGACAGTTATGAAGGCTGCTTGAAAGAACGAAGTTGTCATTAGAGACTTGCTTTCAAGTGATAGAGGTATATATTTAGAAGCAGGCATCTTTTCAATAGACTTCTACATTTGGAATGGAACTCTACATCTGTGTATCTCTGTATCTCTGTATCTCTGTATCTCTGTATCTCTGTATCTCTGTATCTCTGTATCTCTGTATCTGTCTATCTCTCTGTCCGTCTATCTGTATTTACATCTATCTATATCTTCTGTATCTATATACATGTATCTATATCTGCATATATCTGGCTTCATCTTTCTTCCTCTATAATGCTCTGTACTTCTTCAACTCTATCGTTCTTTATCACTGTCCCTCTACATCTCTATCGTTCTCTGTCTTGAGCCTTCAGTAATGTTTCAGCCCCCTGAAGAACAGTAAAATCATCCCCAAACTGCCCCATCAATTGGATTCCTTTACCCTTGAAAGGAATAGAAACAGCAGGAAGCCCTGCTAATGAACTGGGAATAGTCATTAAATCATTAGCATAAGAGTCAAGAAAGTTTTGCTTATTATCCGTCAAGTATTCATCCAAAGTTGGCACATTTCCAATCGATGTTGGGCTCAAAAGCAAGTCAACCCCATCAGGATTACCACCAGAGCCGTTTAAAACATTCAGCTGTCTGAATACGGTATCAAATTCCTTCACAAGGCGTTCTCTGACCAGGGTAGCTCGGGCATAATGATCTCCCGAGTCAGATGAAAGGGTATAATTACCCAATATAAGCCTTCTTTTAACTTCTTCGCCAAATCCAGAAGTCCTTGTTTCAGCTATTCGTTCAATTATTGATTTGGAACTCTGTTCATCATTATTTTGCCCCTCTAGGGTCGAAACTCCATATCTAATTCCATCATATCTGGCCAAATTCGATGCTGCCTCGGCTGTTGCTATAGTATAGTAAGCTGGAACACACTTCTCGACTAGCGGAATCGATACGGCGTGTATTTCATGTCCAGACGTTGCAAAACTGGCTAATGCAGACTCCATCAAATCCCTATTCTCTTTGGTCAACTCTTCTACCAAGAGTTCTTGTAAGATACCAATCCGAAGCGGTCCAGACAGCTGGTTGTTTTGATATCTGGATCTTTCTAACAAGCTTGTAGGATCTTTCGTATCATGGACATCTAAAACTTTCAATACCTTCTTGATAGTTCCAACATCTCGAGCCATTATTCCAACCGTATCTAACGTCTGAGCATATGCTGTAACTCCCCATCTAGATACTCTACCATAGGTCGGTTTAAAACCTAAAACACCACAGAAGCTGGCAGGAAGTCTTACGGAACCTCCAGTATCAGTTCCTAAAGAAAAATCTACAATTTTCTGAGCCACTGCTGCTGCAGAACCTCCAGAAGAACCTCCAGCTACATGAGCCGTTTCAGGGAACCGTGGGTTCAAAGTGGGACCAAAATGAGAGAAAACATTAGCAGAGCCCATTCCAAACTCATCCATATTCAATTTGCTTGTCAATTGGGCGCCTGCTTCCCTTAGAAGAGAGATAGCGGTGGCTTCAAATGGGGATTCATAGTTTTGAAGGATCTTCGATCCATTGGTGGTAACACCAGAAGCAAAGTTATCTTTGACGCCAAATAAAGAACCAGATAAAAGAGCCGATTTCTGAATATGTGACAGTGGTTTGGGGACCTGACGAATCACTGAATTCACATTAATAGGAGGCATAAGCTTGGGGAGGTTTGAAGAGGTTTTTGCAGAAAGAAGAGAAAATTGTGGAGAAGAGAGTGGGTGAAGGTGTAAGTGGGTGTATGGGTGTGTGGGTTAATAGTTGGTGGATGTACATTCCCACATTGATCTCGATTTGTGTGTGCGATGCGCATCGTAGATTGCCGAGGTCAGAGAACCTCTCGCTTGAAGGACAGCATACTGTAAAGAGCCACAAGTAATTGAATAGACATGGTTAAGTCTTATTAGTGGGACCAAATAGTAGATGTAGGAAAAGAATTAACAGGGAAGTCTACAGAGATTGAGTATGAGTATGGTAGCTCGAGTCGGATTCTAATCGTGTTGTGGAATTCTCTCTTCCCTCCTCTCTCTTCTCTCTTCCCTCCTCTCTCTACTATTTACATTCATCCACTATCTACAAGGTCATCTACAAGGGTAATCCTAAGCTGGGTATGACAAAAAGACTCAAAAAAATTACCATTAGCTCGTCTTAACGATCTCCCCTGTGATCTTTTATACCAATAACCTTCCATTCCGCTCATTACACGTTCCATTCATCACATCCTTACCAACTTCCTTCCCTCTTCACTGTCATCCCCCCACGTGACTTGAGCCTCACTAGCTCCACCTAATCTCACTCTGAGTCAGCGCATGACAAAAATTTCAAGTTTCTTCTCCTAACAACCCCACAAGAAAATGGCAAAGATAAGTCTTCAAACCGGCAACAAGCCGGCCGATTTGGTTGCCAACATCAAGCTTGCCGTCGCAGCCTCTGTATTTGGTGCTGAAATTACCCCGGATGCCGACTTCTCTGGTCTTAAAGATGGGGCTTTCGAACTTTTTGAACCAAATGCCATCATCAAGTACTTGGCTAAAGATTTCACCAATTCTGTCGCTATCACCACCGAGGAAACGGAATTCTACTCTGCTTTGAAATCTGGTAAGGATATCAAGGAAATTGCCGCCAAAATTGTCGAAAAAATTGATTCTAAAGTCAATCCCAAGTCTCCAGAACAGATCATCGTCTTTGCTGCTACTTATCCATACCTTAAAGAGAATAAATGGGTAGCAGAATTTGCTCAGGATGCTGCTGTTTCCGCTGGAGTACAAAACGCTGTTGCGGAAACCAAGGTAGAGAGAACCAAAGAGACAAACACTGGAGCTCGTAACATTGAGGATGGTCATTTCGTGATCAAACCACAGGGAAAGATCCTTCCAAAGGAAGGAGAACGTAATATCTTGATCACTTCAGCTTTACCATACGTCAACAATGTTCCTCACTTGGGTAATATTGTTGGGTCCGTGCTTTCCGCTGATATCTATGCCCGGTACGCCAAAAACAGAAATTACAACACCCTTTTCATTTGTGGAACAGACGAATATGGTACTGCCACTGAAACTAAGGCTTTGGAGGAAAAAGTTACCCCTCAGGAGTTATGTGACAAGTATTTTGCCATTCACAAAGAGATTTACGAGTGGTTTGACATCGGTTTCGACCATTTTGGAAGAACTGCCTCTCCAGAGCAAACGGAAATTGCCCAAGATATCTTCCTTAAATTGAATGACAACAAATATTTGGAAGACCAGACTACCCCACAACTTTACTGTGAAGAACACAAGTCCTTCTTGGCCGACCGTTTCGTAGAGGGGACCTGTCCTCATTGTAAGTATGATGATGCTCGTGGTGACCAATGTGATAAATGTGGTAAGCTCTTGAATCCTTTCGAACTCATCAATCCAAGATGTAAATTGGACAATTCCACACCAATCGTGAGGGATACCAACAACATTTACCTCAATCTTGAGGTTTTGCAGCCGGAACTCGAGAAATGGGTCGAGAAATCATCCACTAAGGGTAATTGGCTGAAAAATTCCAAGACAATCACCAATTCCTGGCTTAAGGAGGGACTCAATCCTCGTTGTATTACCAGAGACTTGAAGTGGGGTACCCCAGTTCCACTCGATGACTACAAGAACAAGGTTTTGTATGTCTGGTTCGATGCTCCAATAGGTTACGTCTCTATCACCTCCCAATACTATCGAGGAGTTAGTACCACTGACTGGCAAAAGTGGTGGAAAAACCCAGACAATGTGGATCTCTATCAATTCATGGGTAAGGATAATGTACCTTTCCATTGTGTGGTTTTCCCTCTGACTCAAATTGGAACCCGTGAAAATTGGACCATGTTACACCATATCTCCACCACGGAATACCTCCAATATGAGGGCGGTAAGTTCTCTAAATCCAGAGGTGTCGGTGTTTTTGGTAATAATGCCAAGGAAACTGGGATTCTGGCTTCCGTATGGCGTTATTATTTGGCTTCTGTTCGTCCTGAATCGTCTGATTCACAGTTCTCTTGGACGGAATTTGTTACTAAGAATAACTCCGAATTGTTGGCCAATTTGGGTAATTATGTGAACCGTTTGGTGAAGTTTGCCATCGCCAAGTACAATGGAGTCATCCCCAAGTATGATACCAAGAACATTCCAAACTACGAGGTATTTGAGGCTGATATTAACAAGCTTTTGAAGCAATACAATGAAGATATGGAAGCGGTTCAGATCAGAAAGGGTCTTGAAACCGCCATGGCAATCTCAGCAAGAGGTAACCAGTTCCTCCAGGACAACAAATTGGACAATACCTTGTATTCTAATTACCCAGACAAGAGTGATGCCGTTATAGCTGTTGGTTTGAATCTCGTGTACTTGCTTAGTGCCGTCTTTTCTCCATTTATGCCCGGTACATCGGAGCAGATTGGTGAAATCTTGAACGCTCCAGCTTTGCTGATTCCTGACAAGTTTTCCCAGATCTTACTTGCTGGTCACAACATCGGCAAGGCTCAATATCTTTTCCAAAGAATCGATGAGAAAAAGATTGAGGAATGGAGAGTAAGTTACGGGGGTCAGCAAAAGAAGTAGTAGATCAATAGAAATGCTTGGTAGGTTAGATAGCAGGATAGGGAGAAAGGGTGTGAATATACATTGTTAATGCAAAACTAGTTCATATTTATTTTGTTAGAATAGGTTAAACATAATGCTCTACTTGACATTATCAGTATGATTAAATGAGTCTGTAGTAGTACAAATATTTTCCACTACAGTTGTGAAGAATGTAATGAGAGATGATTTGTTTATGTCTCTTCGCTAGTTTATTTATCATTATGTTACTGTCATCGTTGGAATGTCATGATCCACTTCCGCCTCGTCAAATCTACTGGCAAGTTCCTCTGCCTCCCAATTGCTCAAGCTCTTATGATCACCACCAGTCAAAACCCTTATCAAGTTCATCTTGAATTTTGGCGTTTGCGATGCAAAGTCTACGTGCTTATGCTCCAACTCCGGGATATCTCTATGATGCCCGACACTTTGACCAACACGAACTAAAGTTTCCACACTAGCCCTCAGATTATCGATTAAGTCCTGGTCAAACTCAAAATTCTTAGACTCTACGAGAACCACCACCGTCAGTCCTCCAAATTTAAAGTACCCAATTTCATCCCCCCTTGCAACTTCCTGTCCCTCCTCTACCAGCATCACAGTCAGCCCAACCATCATGGCTCCTATACAAGCCATTACCACGGTCCCAAATTGTTCAGTTTCTATAGCAACCAATGTTCTGACATTCTCCCCGTAAACATCCAATTGCGATCTGATTGCCATGGGGTTGACAGTGTAATATTCCCCCTCCACTTTCTTGATGCACTTCACTGTACCCGCAACAGGTGAATGAAAACGATGATAGTCTTGAGGAGCTAGTCTGAAAATAGCCAAAGAGCAACGAGATGTAGAATATAAGTCGGTTTGCTCCAAATTAGCGAAAGTCCCACCAAATAATTTGGCCACCAGGAAGTTCCTTCCTTTGATCCAAAACTCAGTGGCCTCGTCTACACTTGAATAGTACGTGCTTCTACAGTCAGCTGGAGATACCATAATACGATCATCGCTCCCTCCAGCGATTGGACGAGCTCCAGGTTTTAACTTTCGGTAAAAGAAGTCGTTGAAAGTATCGTACTTATCGGGATCTGACTCTAAACAATCAGACATATCCAACAGATGAAACTTGATAAACAGCTTGATGCTTGATTTGCTCTTCGGGGAGTCGAACTTTTTTCCCTGTTTAACCGATAACAGCCTCAACAACAGTCTGATCTTTTTCCTTCTGGCAGAATCTAAGCCCTTATAAAGTAAACGAATCCCCAATCTAACGTAGACGCCCATCTTTTCCTCCACAACAATACCTGTAGTTCTATCTTGAACTAAAATGTTACCCAGGTTACTGCCCAATTTGTATTTTCCGTATGTCATTTTGATCAACACTTTCAGGAACCATTTTTTTGTTGCTAATTGTGGAGTGTCATACAGTTGTAATAACAACTTTGACACAATACTCCAATCTTTCGAAGCACAAATGGCAAAGTGAGTGATAATGTCCTTATCCTGTTTTTTGGTAAGTCTTTTTTGGCAACAAATGGGGCACACTTCAATGTGGAAGATTCCTTCATCTCTATTTATAATAGATTCCAAGAACTCTATGACTTCCTCGTTAGAGCACGTAGCTCCACTCCATGCTGATTTATCCATTTTTTCGAAAAAATTGTCAGTCAATCTGTCTGAATCTTCACATCCTAGAGTATCAAGCAAGGAAATTATTTCAATGTAGTCCAAGCCTTCAGGGCTCATTTGATATTGATCCAACAAGGCATGCCAGAATTGCTTTCTAAGCGATTCGTACGTTTGGAACCTTGCTCTAATTTTAAGAGTAGGATTATGCTTCTCCTTGTACTTTTCCTTTTTGACGTTCATTGCCAAATCAAATGATTTAAAGTTCGAAGTATCGGCGTATTTAAAAGTAATCTTTCTCTTAAATCTTCTCTTTCTGTATGAAGGGGCCATATTGGGATCCTCAGATATCGTAATAGTCTGATCAGCTTTGGGCTCTTGTTCTCTTTGTAAACCCACATCTGATTCGATTTCTTCATCCTCTGTACCCAGTTTAACCCCTTCACTATCAGTTTTGCCAACGTCACTATCAGATTTTGGAAAATCGGTATCAGGTTTAGATATTTCAGTCTCGACTTTCGCCATATCTGCCAATCTGCTCATGTTGAGTGAAACATCACAAACTTCATCATGGAAGGATAATGAATCTCTATCCAATATCGAAAATTGAACGTTGTAATATTGTTCGTGTGGTTGGATTTCGAACACCAATCTCTCGTTAAAAACGGGATTCAAAGTATGACGTTTCCATGAAGTTCTGAATGTTCTTTTTCCGAATGTCACCACCACAAAAGGATCAACGTCATAAGATGTTCTAGTAAGGTTGCGGAGACGAGGTAAATCAGAAGCTGATACGATCTCGAGAAAGAGAACTCCAAACATCTTCCGTTTGTAGACATGAAAATTTTTAGTATCGTCTGATCTTTTCAAGGGTTTTTTAGCAGGGGCATTCACATCTTTCAACGAAAGAGCATCAAGTTTCTTTGACGGGCTACGAATGGAATCCTGTGATAGGATAGACATCTCAGAGTCCGAATATGGAGTCAGGACTGATAACCGTCCTGAGTTTACAGAGGCGGTAGTAGATTCAAGAATTGAAGGCGTGGAAGCAGTTGGTACAGCAAGATAGAACCCTTGTTCATCTGGCATG
This sequence comes from Kurtzmaniella quercitrusa, assembly GCA_030570095.1. Classification (NCBI taxonomy): domain Eukaryota; kingdom Fungi; phylum Ascomycota; class Pichiomycetes; order Serinales; family Debaryomycetaceae; genus Kurtzmaniella; species Kurtzmaniella quercitrusa. The sequence continues at coordinate 198,334 of JAJLUZ010000018.1, read as the reverse complement.
GTTTCATTCTGTACTTCATCTTTTGGCTCCAAAAGCAGCTCTAGCCATTCTTCAAAAAGCTGCTGTAATTCGTCGGCCTTCAATTGCTCTACTTCTTCATGATTCATAAGATTATCAGTGGTGGAGAGTTGTGCTATCCCATATAGATCCTCATGTGATCCAGCTTTATCTGTTTCTGCATGTTTCAAGGACAACTCCCTCGATGTTTTTTTCTTCGGTTTCTTCTTCTCCACTGCTACGAGCTCAAAAGAGAGAAGAAGAGAGCCCGTGATGAAGCCCTGATAAACTTTACTGGAATGTAACTTGTACCATTTCAAGTCAGTTTTGGTAGAATTGGCAAAGATATCTTCTAAACTGACCCTCAATTCACCCATGTAATTCTTGTATCTTCTATGCTTGTCCCAGACATTAAGAACTAAAACGGGGGAGTAGTCATCAAAGAGCAATGGAATTTCTAATACATCGTCCCAAGAAGGCAGGGTAGTATTAACCTTTCTACATGTTTTCCTACTGTATCCGTTTAACTGAGCCACCAACACTGGATTTACATTTTTGGGTTTGGTAGTCTTGTTGGAATCCACCGTCATATTGGACAAGTGGTTCAGCTTGGGGAACAATTCTGACGCAGCATTGGCATTTATTCGAAGATAAAGCTGGACCTGGGGTTTTTTCTTCCGCATAAGCACCATTTATGATGCTTTCTTTAAAGTACTTGGTTGAACCGATTCAACTCACTAACAAAATAACCTGTCAGAGAGCTAAAGAGTTTGGAAAGTTATATCCTTAGTACGATCGAATGGTTTAAAAGGGTCTTGCGACTAAAAATAAATTCAGATCAGGCAGAAGAAGGACGTGCATTAGACAAAGAATCGTTGCAAGCCATGCTAGGGTGGGGAATGTGACGGCTAATATACGAAGAAGACTGGTTAGTGTATATGACTGATGCATTTGGGTGCATATCAGCTGAACTTTGGATACATTTTGCATAAATTCTGGCACGCTTTTGCCAGGAATTATGCGGTGTCGTATATTAGATCAGGCTATGGATTCATCAATCTGTTCTATATATGGCAATAATTCTCCACTACACTTCTGTAATTGCAACTCGTGCAGATTTCATGCACCTTGAAATTGACACTTTTTCTATGGAGATACTGTAGTTGAAGATGGTCTTGTACTTTAATCTTGCAAGAGTCAGATTTGAGTTAGAGTACCATTGGCGATAAGAGTTTCATGCCCTTGAAGAAGATACTTCTGACCGGCATCCATCGCTGGCATATTCTTTGTAGATAACTCTACTCCAAAATTATCCTTCTACTACACTGCTTATCTGCTGCTTTGCCCATGAGAAACAATCTATCCTACTTTACCCATCACAATGACTCCTTCCGTTTGTCTTCCCTTACCCTGTGCCTTACAAATCGTCTCCTACTTTAATGTTTCCTCTCTTGATTCTACTATTACTATTATTAATCTACCCACATGTTAGCATCTACAGTTCCATAAACTCACCCCATAAGCATGTCCACAACCCGCTTGACGTTTAACCGCTTTATATCAGTATACGTCTGTCCCGTCCCCATAAACAAGATCGGAACGTTGGTGGCCATTACCATGTTGATCATGGCTCCAACTAAGTCTCCTACTGTGTCCACCTTCGAGATAATGAAGAAATCCAACCCTCTTTTATTCCCAAAAGCTCGGTTGAAATTTTGTGCCTGCTCAACAGAATCAGTGCCAACCAATGCCTCACCTACCATAATGATCTTATCAGGGTTAGCTGCGTCTCCAAACTTCTTCAATGGAGCCATCAACTTAGCATTAGAGTGGGTTCTTCCAGCAGTGTCAATAAGCACGACGTCAAAGCTTTCTGAAGTGGCAAATTCAATAGCCAGCTTAGCAGTAGCCACAACATGATCTCCACCACCGTAACCTTTCTCAAAGATATCTATTTTCAGGTTGGATTGTGAATCTTCGACCAATTTCAGTAAATTCCTAACATGAACTTTCAATTGTTCTACTGCTCCAGATCTGAAGGTGTCACATGCACAAATAAGAACGTTCAAGTTGTTTTGTAAAAGCCAATAAGCCAATTTGGCCAAGTTGGTGGATTTACCGACTCCATTGACTCCAACAACAGAAATAACATACGGTCTTCCAGACACCTTCCCCTGTTTCCCTTTAATTTGATGCAATAAGTCTGTGGAGACGTTAGGAGTTAAAATTTTGGTAAGCTCATTGACTAAGGTATTCTTGTAGCTTTGTTGAGTGACCTTTTGCCCACTACTCTTCAACTCTGCACTAATCTTTTCGGTAATCTTCTTGGCAGTTGGAAGAGAGATATTCTTTGATACAAGATGATCACAAAAGTCCTTTGATAACGTAGCCAGATCGGTGGAAGTACCAAAATAAGAGGAAATCTTCGAGAAAAAGCCGGATTTAGGTTTTGAGTCATCAATTTCGTCATCACTTTCCTCGTTAAGAATGTCATTGAGTTCACTAACAATATACAAATCATTTTCCCTTTCAAAGGCAGCCTTGTCGATTTGAATATCACGCTGACTTACCTCCTCGTCTCCTTCACCAGCACCTGAGAAGTCCAAAGCTGAGTTATCGCCAGCATCCTCCACTATCTCCTGTCCATTCCACTTTCTCATTTTCTTCTTATTATTATTGATAGAGTCCTTTTTGGGAGTGTTAGCGCCACTATCAGGGTAAGAACGACTCTGTTTCTTGATATCAATTGGAGTAGATACTCCAGAATCATCAGACTTGTATTTCATCAATTGGGTGACTTGGAAATCAACCAATTTTTGAATTTTTGTCGAACCACCTTCTTCCAAAATCTCTTCTTCGACAATTTTAGCATAAGTTTTCCATATACTAGATAATGTAGAGTATATTTTCTCTCTATCTATGGTGGTTACTACATCGAAGAATAATGCCACGTAATTCTTTTTGTTTTTATAACAATAGAACCGTTTTTGGCCATTGGAAGTGGTCAAGAAGTCTGATTTCAATTCATGACATGATTCATTTACAAGGGCCAGAATTAATTCATTAAATGGGTGTAATTTGTTATTAAACTGGTACAAGACCTTACCTGAGACATTGAATATGACCACCGAGTGAGACATTCTATAAAATCGTGAACAATGTAGGATTCTTTCGACTCAACTCCTTGATTTGTTGGTGGGGTTATCAAAAAATTACTCTCTCTTTATGACTGAACGGCTTTAGAAAAAGATTCAAAAATGGGAGATCTGAGAAATCAAATAAGGAAAATCAAAAAAAAGAAATGGCGTCACAGACAGGATTCGAACCTGCGCAGGCAGAACCCAACACCTAGGCTGCTGAGATAGCAGGGTGTCGCCTTAACCACTCGGCCACTGTAACGGATTCGTAGTGAGTTTGATTTTTGGTTTAATAAGTGTAGGAATTAGAATGGAGACTGGGATCATGTTGGGATCATGTTGGGTGATGTTAGTCTTTTTCATGTTGGGATCCCTTGGTCTGATTCATATTGAGGTATGTTGATGATGTAGAGTCGTCTACATTATGGTGTAGACAACCGGCATGTTCCAATGTCAAGAGTCTCTTGTAGAACTACTAGGTTGCAACATTTGGTACGCAATGCCTTCATGGTTACCGTTTCAATAGTGTACAATGGCTATACGAGTGATACATAAGTGTTTTCATTGCCATATCGTTACCACGTCATCACCATATCATTGCCATATTAAGCTACATCATTGCCATATGACTGTCGTGTTGTACTTTTATATCCCGCTTTCACATTTTGTATAGCTAATTTTACTTTCTCAAGGGCCAGAATGTAGATTACTTCAAGAATCCATAAGAGCACCTAAAATACACTAATCAGATTAATCGAAGCTGTAAAAAGTCCTAAAGATATCCAATAGTTTACAAATACTTTCTTATGTCTACTGATACACCCTTTCTTCTCCTCAGACATATCATAGCTGACCCTCTATTGACTTCCTGGAAGCCTTCCCGTTGAACATCCGTACACCTCACGCGAGGCACGACCAACCGACAGGCCAACCGAAAAAGTCCATTGGAAATGAAAACCACCCATCAAAAGTAGGTGTTACAAGATATATCGGTCCAATCCAGGCGGCATTTCCACGCTTTCATTGTCAACAAGCACATATTCAAGCAACAGCAATGTCGTACTACCAAGGTCAGGCTAGCAATCCGCAGAACATGCAGTTTTACCAGTCAAATTACCCATACCAGCCGGGCCAACCAGGCGTTGCAGGCCAGCAGGGTTCAGGGATCCCTCCAGTGATGGGGTCTATGGGGGCAATGGATAACTCCTTCGGGGGAAACTTTACTGGAGACATGGGAGGCTCATTGACACCAGGTATCTTGGCCGCCTTCGGTACCGGTGGATACCCTAACGAGCCACCTTTGTTAGAAGAATTAGGAATCAACTTCCAGCACATCAAAGTAAAGTCACTTGCGGTATTGAACCCGTTGAACCGTAATATCCCTTCAGACATAATGGCAGATTCAGACTTGGCTGGTCCCATACTCTTTGTGTTGCTTTTCGGTTTCTTGTTGTTGTTGTCGGGGAAAGTTCAATTTGGATACATTTACGGTTTAGGGCTTTTCGGTATCATAAGTTTACACTATCTCTTCAAACTTATGAGTAATGACGTTGAATTGGACATCTTACGATCTGCTTCTGTGATAGGTTACTGTTTATTGCCCTTGGTGATTCTTAGTGCATTTGGAATATTCGTTACTTTGGATAATGTAATTGGTTACGTTTTAAGTGGAGGGTCTGTCCTTTGGTGCACATTTTCTGCCTCAGGGTTCTTTGTTTCCGTTTTGAAGTTACATAACGTGCGGACCTTGATAGCATACCCATTGGCGATGTTTTACACTGCCTTGGCGTTGATGGCTATCTTTGTGGAGAAGCCAGTAACTGGACTTGCTATGTAGTGGTGATGCATCTGACTAGGTTTATAGAGAGGTGAAGGTGGGATCTAATGAGGGGGGGGAATGGATAGATAGTTTTGTGGAGGATGAATGAATGAGATATATTAGGAGAGGAGTAGAGGAGTAGAGGAGTAGAGGAGTAGAGGAGTAGAGGAGTAGAGGAGTAGAGGAGCAGAGGAGTAGAGGAGTAGAAGAGCAGAGGAGTAAAGGAGTAGTAGAGTAGAGGAGCAGAGGTAGATTAATATGGCAGAAGATGCAACAATCAAGGATACAAATTGTAATTTCACATAGTAGACGGTAGAATATCCACCTGTTTGGCCATTCAGACCCACTTAAGTATTCTCTTGGTCTAATCTTCTCCTAGATCCCATTCAAAGTCTTCCCTTTCTTTCAACATCATTACCTCTTCCCTCTGTCTATTCAAATTGTCACCCTATTTAAATTCCCGTACCATTTATTTATCTACATATATATATGGATTTTTTTTTCAATTGATAGTAGTGAAGGTATTCGGTCTATCAACATCACCGATTCACCCTGAAACACTTCAGGAGATGTACAACCGGGCACTCAGGGAACTGCTCCGTAAAGTGGGACGGATCCAAACACATGGAATTCACTCAAAACCGTCCATTTATGTGGCCACCCCCATCTTCTACGTTAACGCCAACCCACATCTTGGACATCTGTATAATATGATTCTTAGCGACACTAGGATCCGATGGGAACAATTGAAGTCCGGATCGTCTACATTTTTTACAACTGGGACTGACGAGCATGGACTCAAGATCCAGACTGTCGCTGAAGCGAAAGGTGTCAGCCCTAAGGAGCTCTGTGACTCTGTATCACAGAACTTTCGTAAGCTCGCTCAAGACCTTGATATTCATTACGATAGATTTATCAGAACTACTGATGAAGATCATATAGAGGCTGCTCAGTATTTCTGGACCCTTTTGCGAGAGAAAGGCTTGATTCAAGAAGGTTTACATAAAGGGTGGTACTCTGTAAGCGATGAAACTTTCTATCCAGAAACTCAGATTGAAAAATTTACTGATCCAGTACTGAATACCCAGAATTATAGATCTAAAGAGACTAAGAGTATAGTGGCTTATCAAGAAGAGACTAATTATTTCTTCCGGCTTTCAGATTTTCAAGACAGACTCATAGATCACTTGGAAATGAATCCATCGTTTGTTATCCCTACTTCCAAATACCAACAATTATTAGCCGAATTGAAGGCCAATAAGCTCCCTGATCTCTCCATTTCTAGACCGTCATCCAGAGTAAGTTGGGCCATAGATATCCCTAATGATTCACTGCAGAAAATGTACGTTTGGTTCGAGGCTTTAGTCAACTATTTGACTTCCGCCGGGTTCCCCAAATCCTTCGAAAGACATGTTGATCTAAACGGCGAAATATCCCACTCAAAGAACGGAGATTTCCAACAGAATCCATGGCCAGCAACTCATGTTGTTGGGAAGGATATAATTAGATTCCATGCCATCTATTGGCCCATTTTATTGATGGCAGCAGGCATCGAACTCCCTCATCAAGTAGTCGTACATTCACATTGGCTCAGTGATGGATTCAAAATGAGTAAAAGCTTGGGGAATGTTGTTGATCCACAGAAAGTTGCTTCATATTATGGTACAGATCTGTTCAGATTCTTTGTTATGGAGTATTCAACCCTTGAAACTGACTGTAATTACCAAGAGGACGCCTTTTACTTCACCAGAGAAAACATTGTAAGTAAGTATGCTAATTTGGTAACTAGATGTGGAGGGGGAAATTTCAACATTGCAAGGGCAGTTTCAGCTTTTAAAGAGGGCAAATTTGATAGAATTGGTGAAGTAATTATCAAATCTAGTGTAAAGAGTGACATCGAAAGCATCGAAAAGTCGAGAATGCAGCTAATTGAAAGAGCTAACAAAATCTCACAAGTTATGGATGACCGTTTCAAGCTTTTTGACCAACTGAAAGCGATTAATGAATGGTGGCAGCTTTGTGAGTCAGGAAACGAAATATTTCAATTGGGACAGCCCTGGGTGTATACTAAAACGTTTAAAGATTTACCGGAGCACGAGCTTTTGATGGACTACTATACGTTTTTGGCACTGGAAGTGTCTCGGATTAGCTCGATTTTGATCCAGCCAATTATGCCAGAACTATCTCTGAAGATATTGGATCGATTGGGGGTAGATTCAGCTAATAGAACGCTCGAGAGGGCTATATTTGGAGGAGATTTGAGTTACGGAAGAGACGCCAATAAAAAGGGCCACAACTTGCCAATTGTTCGTATTCCTCAGATGGGAAAGGAAGAAGAGGTGGAAAAAGTGGAAAAGACCAAGAAGAGAAATTGAGGAAGAGGAGACAACGGAAAAAATACCCGGCAAAGGGCAGCTTTACGATGAAGATAATGTCTTAAGCAACATATTTGTATATCCTGTAAATAGAACCAAATTACACAGCATTAACCATCCTAATTAGATATGAGCTGATGTTCCGAGAGTAAAAGTAGATGATTAAGAAGGGTCAATAGATGTCACACAATAATTGTCTTTTGCTTATCTTTTGTACGACCTTATATATCATCTTAAATGTCATCGTAAATTTCGTTGCAATCATCATTTTACACATTAATTTAAACACCATACCTACCCAAAAGTAAGCCCAAGGTTAACTCAAGGCAAGCTCATGGCAGGGAATAAACATCCTGCATATAACCACACACCCGGCAACAGTTCGGGCCTTTAATGGTGGGCAACGAAATGATAGGCCATTTGGCTGCAAAAAGTGCTGCAAACGTAGCTGACCTTAACGGGGACACGGTCGGGAGAAGAACAGATAACATGGAGAAAACTATTCACTGCAATAAATGCACTGGCTAGGACTTCCAAGTCTGACCCCCCCCATTTCTAGCCGTGGACAGCCGTCCTGATAGTCAGTATTTGTTATGAACAACCAAACTCTTCAAATCGTCTACTACGGCCCATGAATCCCCGCACGGCCCACCTTTAACCCTACATTACCAGTCTTCGTATCAACTCTTGTTTAATGGCTTTTAACCTGGCGATGATGAGAATAGCACTGCATATGGACACACTTTTTTTCAGTTTCGGCCGGCACTCAAGGGTTATCCCTGCACACAGAACGTGACGTTCGCCTTACCAACCCAGTATTTTTTAGGGTCCTTTGAAATACCATAAAATCGTAAACCAAGGTCGAAAAGTAATTGGTTAAATTGACGGACAATCGGGCAGATATCGAGATATATTGGTTTGTTTATCGCCAAAAATACATTGGATACATTGGATACATTGATTCCATCGTTTGTGAGTTTTTAAATCCGGCAGTTTAGCCCCTACAATTGCCTTAATTCTCCGCCCTGTCCTATCTTTTTAAACATTAAGTAGTACACCCAAAAGCACAGATTCTTCTCTGCTTGAAAGTAATCCACCCCCCCTCCCAACTTAGCAGCAAAAAAATCGGTTGAATCTCGACCCTCAAAGTGCTGTCTCTACCTGAGAGCTACACTGAATATCATTATCTGTCCAAAATCACTACGTTTGAGGTATCATTTGCCTACAATACAGCCAAGTATAGAGCTATGGCCAGAGGCAATCCCGATTCCGAAGAAGCTTCGGACTCTGAACTTCCCAGAAGGAACCGAAGAAACGTTTCCTACAATGATGATGATGACGATGAAGAAGAAGAAGAAGTGGACGATGTAAGACCATCAAGAACAAGGAAGAAGATCTCATACGATGAAGATGAAGATGAAGACGAAGATGAGAATGGAGGAACAGAAAAACTTGCTGCCAATGACGAGGATATCGAAGTAGAAGAAGATGATGAAGAAGAGCCTCCGACTCCCCCAGATAACGAAGAAGATTATGAGGATGATGGAGGTGAGGACGATGATGAGGCATTCAGTAAGAAGAGAAGTCGTAGGCTTAGAAGAAGGCAGGAAAGGAGACCCCGTGGACCAGATGGCGAATCTGATTTTGAAGCTGGTTCCACCGATGGTGACGATGATATTTCAGTGGATGAAGACGACGACTTTGTGGAGAAATTGAAAGAGCGGAACTTTGTGGTGGAAGACGAAGATGATTACGGATATAGTTCAAGGAGAAGAGCCAAAAAAGGCCGGTCTAGACTGAGACTGCACGAGCTGCCACTGAAACGGAAGCGTAAGAAGAGTTCTAATGATGAAGATAACAACTCCAGCGAAGAAGCAGATGACAGTATCCAGCAGGAGATCCAGGATTTATACGATTCCTCTGAAGGTGAAGCACCAGTGGTGCATAAACTTCGTGAAAGAGATACCAAGGTTGATTACACGATTCCACCACCATTGAGCAAAAACGATATCGCTGCGTTCATGGCTGAGCCAGTCCAAGCTCCGGCGAACAGAAGGAGAGGCAAACAAGTTGGTATACCCAACTCTTTCCGTAAAATATTGTATCCTACTGCTGGACCCTTTGGCGGCAGTGATGTGATTTCATTGTTGGGAAAGAATGTACCTCCTCAAGGTATACCTATAGAAGGGATGGGCCCCGTGGATCCATCTTCTCACTTAACAGCAATTGGGCAAGAATCGGATTCTGATTCTTCTGATGAAGACGTCAACAAAAACACGGTCAATAACACTAAAATCATCACCAGTGCTTCCGATGGTAAGAAGAAGAAGAACAATTTATCTGACACAGATCCCTTGGGGGTTGACATGAATATAGATTTCAATTCTGTGGGTGGACTTGATAATTATATTAACCAGTTAAAGGAAATGGTTGCCCTTCCTTTGCTTTATCCTGAACTCTATCAAAACTTTGGAATTACTCCACCAAGAGGAGTTCTTTTCCATGGCCCCCCTGGTACTGGTAAAACACTTATGGCTCGTGCTCTAGCCGCCAGTTGTCTGACTGCTGAACGAAAAATTACCTTTTTTATGAGGAAAGGTGCTGACTGTTTGTCGAAATGGGTCGGTGAAGCTGAGCGTCAGTTACGATTACTCTTTGAAGAGGCCAAGAATCAACAACCAGCAATTATCTTCTTTGATGAAATTGATGGGTTGGCTCCAGTTAGATCTTCTAAGCAAGAACAAATCCATGCGAGTATCGTTTCCACCTTGTTAGCTCTTATGGACGGTATGGACAATAGAGGTCAGGTGATTGTAATTGGTGCGACAAATAGACCTGATGCCATTGATCCTGCTCTCAGAAGGCCTGGTAGATTTGACCGAGAATTCTATTTCCCTTTGCCAGATGTGAAAGCTCGATCTCAGATTTTAAAAATCCATACAAAGAAATGGGATCCACCATTAACCGATGAATTTATTGGTAAAGTGGCTGATTTAACCAAGGGTTATGGAGGTGCCGATTTAAGAGCCTTGTGTACTGAAGCAGCCCTTAATAGTATTCAAAGAAAGTATCCTCAAATCTACGAAACAAATGAGAAATTGAAGGTAACTCCAAAGAATGTTCATGTCAATTCCAGAGATTTTATGTTGGCAATTGAAAAAATCGTACCCTCACTGGCCCGTTCAACTCTGTCAGGGCTGGCACCTCTCCCTCAACACTTAAAATCACTTCTCGAAGAGCCCTTGAAAGAAGTGATAGCTAAATTGGACAATTTGATCCCTATAAAACAGAAGAAAATGACTGCTCTCGAAGAGGCCAAATATTATGACCCAACCACCAAGGATTTCGATGGAGGGTTCGCCAAACAGGAATTGCTCAAAACCTTAGAAAACACTCGTATCTGTAAACCTCATCTCTTGGTATCTGGCCCATCTGGAAACGGTCAACAATATTTGAGTTCAGCAATCCTCAACCATTTGGAAGGTTTTCAGATTCAGACATTAGATATGGGGAATACGTTTGGTGATTCCACAAGAACTCCAGAGCTGACAATTGTCCAGACATTTGTCGAGGCAAGAAGACATCAACCACTGATTATTTTTATCCCCAATATCGATATATGGTTCCTGGTTGTTCCATCGACAGCAAGAGCTACTCTTTTGGGATTATTGAGACTGCTAAACAGTAATGAAAAGATCTTACTCTTTGGAGTGGCAGACTCTGAAATGGAGGATCTTGATGAAGATATCAGATATCTCTTTGGTTTCAATAACAGCCAAAATAATGTATCTTTAACTCAACCTTCCAAAGAAATGAGAGCTGAATATTTCTCTACTTTACAAAAGACTTTGGAAATGAAGCCATATGAATTCATCAATGACTTGGCAAATAGACCTAAGCGTAAATTGAAACAGCTTAAGGTTATCTCCAGTACACCCACCCAGAACAGTAAGGCTCAAGAGAAAAAGAAGCAGAAGGAAATTGACTACCAAGACACCAAGTTGAAAAATGTCCTTAAATTAAAGCTTGCAGCTCTTATGGATCTTTTTAAAAACAGGTACAAGAGGTTTAAGAAGCCAGTGATTGATGAGAACTTATTGTATCACTTCTTTGACCCTACTGTTGTGGAGAATCCTTTGAATCATTACGTCATTTTGTATGAAAAGCTGACCGATCCTGAGCACGAAAATATGATCCGAGAAATTAGCACGGGAAAATACTTCTACAATATGGACTTGGATATTATCGAAGAGCGGTTATGGAACGGATTCTACTCAGAACCCAAACAATTCCTTAAAGATATTAAAATGATTGTGAAAGATTGTATTACCATCGGGGATAGGGAGCGGATCCTTAAAGCAAACGAAATGTTAACTAATGCCCAATTTGGTATTGACGATTTCAGTACTCCGGAGTTCTTGAGACAATGTAGAGAGGTAAGAGAACGAGAGATTGCGAAGCAAGGCAAACTTTTGACTGAACACGAGGCTGCCGTGAAAGAATTCGAAAAGAAGCAGCTCGAAAACATGCAAACACTTACCAATCCATTACTAGAGACTCAAGATAGTGTTTTAGTACCCGATGGGGAGACCGTGGGAGGCGGTTTAGCGGTAGCTGAGAAAGAGACTAATGGTGTTGATTTAGATAGCGCTGTGAATGCAGATGTTGACATGGAAGCTCCCGTTGGAGAAGTATTACATGACGACGAAGTAGCATTCAGCCAGCCAGGTCTTGATGAACCTGCGGCTGTCACCTCAGTAAATGGATCTGTCAAGGCAGTTCAAAATGGGTCAGCGTTGAATACCGACGCAGAAACAGCTATTGTTACCACGAAGCAGATGGAAGAAGAAAAAGAGGAAGAAGAAGAAGAAGCTTCCTCCGAGGAAGAAGAACCTGAAATGGTGGTTGAAAACCGACAACTTATACAAGATCCACGGAAGAGTGATTTTTTTGGATCTGCTCTTCCCGAGGCCACTGATAATTATGGAGTCGAGAAGCTCGAAGTGGTTATGGCAAGACTAATGGAAATAATTTGGAACGATCGTGGTGAATGGGACAAGAAGCCGACCATGGACAAGCTCTTTGGGGCCCTCCACGAGCTTGGGGGTGTATAATAGAAATATGAAATGAATATTTTGATGGTGGTAGAGAAGAGGAGGAGAAGAGTAGACCCGAGACGATTAGGGATAGAGAGAGAGAGAGAGAGAGAGAGAGAGAGAGAGAGAGAGAGAGAATGACCTCAAGTGTTTCCATCAAGCATTGTCCTATTCTGACCTTTCAATTCGAACTGGCAATTTTAAGTGTCAAATTGCTGACAACTAGATTTCCAGTTTGTAACGTGAAATCAGTTTACCAAAATATACACCTTTCTATAATTTTAAGCTTTCAGCCTCTATGTCTACCTCTTTTTCCCAAGACTTAATTCTTTCTACCCATTTCAATCATTTCAGTCCGAAGCCATCTCTCTATACCTACATCATTCTTACCTAATCTGTTCATTATCTAAATCTATAGTACACCATTTTCGCGGACATCGAGCAGTCGACAGCGGCTCGGGCCGGGGCTAATCTTCAGCACTACCATCTCTTGGCCTATAAGAGATGTTCTGCTCAGTCAAGTCACCTACTATATGGGGTGGCAACTTCCCGTTGACCTTGACAGCGTACAACCCTGGCACAAACGAATCTATACGGAGCCACCTGGCCACCCAGGACTTCTTATTGTCTTCGCCTAAGGCCACCAAACCTTCGAAAGAGGGTGAGGTACAATCTTGGACCTGATTGTCTTCATTTTCAATGAAATGCAATACACTCTCACAGTTGGGGCAGCCAGTGCTCACGAACTTCTTGTAGGGCTGGATGATGCCGCAGAGCATGCAAGCTCTCTCTGTTCTTTGTGACATCGTTGGTGGAGACTGGTGAAAAATGGGTTCTTGGGAAGTTGATGAGAGAGAGAGAATAGCGAGAAGAGTTTGAAAATAGTGAGAAGAGTTTGGAAAAATAGTGAGAAGGTTTCGAAAATAGCGAAGAATAGTGAGAAAAAATGAGAGGTAGTGAAAAAAAGTCAGGCTCCTGGTGAAACCATTAATTGCCTTGACCAGTACTTATTTGTAGTACGAGAGTCCTGAGACCCGAAAAATTCACATGTACTATGTTCAGAAGTAGCCGGCGAATTTTACCACTCACAAAGACTTCAGGGCGCCCCCTTGTTGGGGTGCGGTCACTCTCCTTCGAACCCCATCTTCTTATTTCGACATTCACTGAAACCCTCCAAACGATCCACACCACCAGTGGACTTCCCTGGTGGGCAGTAATTCCGTTAACCACATTCACACTACGTAGTGTGTGGACTCTACCTCTTGCAGTTCTACAAAGACGGAGAATTCAAAAGCAAAATGCGTATCGGTCTATTGTCAGTGCCATGTTCCCAGTATTCCGACAGAAGCTTTCCCAGAGTACCAACGCAGCTCAGCGACGAGCTCGTCAGGCAGCAGCGAAGAGCGCCAAAAATCAGCTTGACGAGGCCGAACTGGTTCAACAGCAGCTCCAAAAAGGAGTCAGTGTAGCTGCTAATATGAAGTATGAAGAAATGGTAGTGTTGGCCACCAAAGAACGTAGAAAACGCCAAAAAGAGCTCTTTAAAAAGCACCACATACAGCTCTGGAAGAATGGTTTGTTACCTGCTTTCCAGGTGCCATTATGGGTGATGATGTCGTTGACGATGCGAGATCTCACTGGGTGGAACTCTTGGGACACATCCAACAAGGCATTGGACGTCACCTTGTATGAGGAAGGAGCTTTGTGGTTTGCTAATCTTGCAGCCGCAGACCCAATGCATGTGTTTCCGGTAATTATGGGGGTGTTTGCATTGATGAATGTAGAATGGACATTTAAAACGTTGGATCTTTTAAAGACTTCCAGAAGTCGGATTCTTAGACCCACTATCACTGATTCGCTTGCTAACGTCTCGCGGATGTCCGTGGTTTTCATGATGGCTATATCTACTACTGCACCGCTGGGGTTGACATTGTACTGGATTAGTTCACAATTTTACTCTTTGGTTCAAAATGTGGTGATGGATTTGAGCATGCCGATGGGATACACCCCGAAGAAAAGAGTGGAATACAAGAAAGCACTGGAGGGTGCCATAGATGTCATAAAGCGGGAAGAGGAGGAGAAAGGAGTTAAAAAGATGGAGTCAAGAGAAGGAAGCGAAGAGAAGAATTAAGAAAGAGCAGAGCATAGCATCACTTCGAAAAGGTCATTAGTCGTGGTGATAGAGTTAATAGAATTTAATGTAAATAGAGACGGGAATTGACTCATCAATAATAGGCGAGATTATGAGCCTTGCGAAGAATTTTAGTGCTCTTCAAAGAAATGAACTGGTGAAAATTGATACATAGAGGTCGATAGAAAACACCAATGAAAAGCGTTTTATACCAATTGAGAGAAACAATTGCCGATGGAAATAGACAAATACCCTATAAATACCCTATGTAACCACTGGAATTGCAAACAATACACACTGAAATTTATATAAACCAGCATAACCTCTATCATTGATACCCTATTTCATCTTTACCCCAGACACATTGGGTGGGCTACGCCTGCACACAGCCCCGATAAGATAAGAGATTAAGGCACGTTTTAATTCCGACTCTTTTAAGAACAACTCGGGCTTTACAGTCGATAAATCTTGCCCAAACTGGTTCTAATAACCAGATATTTCAAGGAATTTGAACTTGCAGAAACATCAATGGCACGATTTGGTCTTTTAGCTCTTGCTACAGCTGCCCAGGCGCTATCTCTCCCCGGAAACCTCGGATTTGGTCTCGACCAGCTCAACTTGGAACTGGGGATTCACGGCCTCCAAAAGGCCCTTTCCACCTTCGATAATCCATCTTGTCCCGTGGATATCCCGCCGTCTTGTACCAATAGCACGCCCATTGAAAACTCGTGCTGTTTCGAGCTGCCAGGTGGTGTATTCCTTCAGACCCAGTTCTGGGACTATTACCCACCAATTGGACCCGAAGATATGTTCACTTTGCATGGATTGTGGCCCGACAATTGTGACGGATCATATGAACAGTTCTGTGATGACGGATTGAACGTTAAGAACGTTACTCTGATCATTGTGGACGAGTTCAATGACGTCGAACTCTACACCAAAATGCAACGTATTTGGAAGAACTTCAATGGAAATGATGCAGACTTATGGATGCACGAGTTCAATAAGCATGGGACTTGTATCAAGACTATGTGGCCCAGTTGTTACAATAAGTTCAAGACCAATGAAAATGTTTACAACTTCTTCCAGATTGCTGTTCGATTGTTCGAACAGTATCCTACTTATAAATTCTTGGAAGAAGCCGGTATTGTACCCTCTACTGAACAGACATACACCAAGAAACAGATCAGTGACGCTCTCGAGGCAAAGTTTGGCCATCCAGTTTACTTCAAGTGTAATCGTTTCCATGCAATCCAGGAGATTTGGTACTTTCACAACTTGAAGGGCTCTATTTTGGATGGTGATTTCCAGAAGATTCCGTCATTCATGAATCTGCAATGTCCAGAGGAAGGGATCAAGTTCATGCCCAAGAAAGGATTCACTCCTCCTCCAAACCAGCCACCAAAGCCTGGTCTTCCCACCAGAAACAATATTCATTTAAGTGGAAAGCTGGGATGTCTTATTAGTAATGGTCAATGGTATGGTTACGGTACCTGCGCCAGTTTCCTGTTGCAAAAACTGACCTTTGGAGGTTACAATTTAAAGTCTCTGAAGGGATTCTGTGGTTTGAATGATGAAAAGCAACTTGTTTGTAACCGGGCAATTCTGCCAGCCAAATTTCAATTCCAATTTGACCTGGACACCAAGGAGATTGGGTATGGAGGTCAGTTTGAATGGTGTTATGACTACGAGAACAGACACGGTTCCGGGAAATTCATCCAGGTTCCAGTCAAGTTGGCCAAAAATTGTGATGATCCTGTTAGATTGAAGTTTAACTAGGGACGAATAAACTTCGAAGGAGTAAAATAGATGGCGGAGAGGCGGCGAGGGGCCCAGAGCCATAGAAAATACTACAAAATAGAAAAGCATGTAGCCTGTGGAACTTTAGGACGTAGATGGATGGAAAGTAGAGAAGAGTTTACATTAAGAAGTCAATGCATGAATGAAAAGCGGAGAAGAGTTCTCAAGTGGTCAAGTACCTCTAAAGAGGTAAG
This sequence comes from Kurtzmaniella quercitrusa, assembly GCA_030570095.1. Lineage (NCBI taxonomy): Eukaryota > Fungi > Ascomycota > Pichiomycetes > Serinales > Debaryomycetaceae > Kurtzmaniella > Kurtzmaniella quercitrusa. The sequence continues at coordinate 181,785 of JAJLUZ010000018.1, read as the reverse complement.
ACAGAGTTACTGGAAGTGAATATATAGCTACAATATATGACCAGTTTATCATAAACCCATCAATTATATACAATAATTGCAAATTTCCCGTCTTAATGTTAGCAGAACGAACCTGGCGGGTTCATAATGATCGATCCTAATACCAAGAAATCAATTCACATTAACATAGCTCTTCTCTATTTCGACGCCCTCCTCTCGCATTCAGCCTGAACCACATCGTAGAGATAATCACTAAGCTTGATGATTCCAGAGTCACCGTTACACAATCGATAGAGAGAATTCGACTGGTATGTTCCTGGAATGATTTTACCCAGAGCGTCAACTTGCACGTACCCAAAAATATTGTCAACTTCGGGAATTCTGGCGTAATTTGGAATGTGTCTGAAATCATAGATAGGCATGTAAGTGTTTGCATTTGCCCCGGCTTCAACAATGAACAGGAAGTCGTCTTGGACGTTTTCTGCTACCACCTGATGAAGAAGTTCAAGAAAGGGAGGATTTTCCTGGAAGTTTTGTGGAGTTATGGCCAACGAGGTACCGTATACGGTTCCCAAGGGTAGGGCCTTTGGATTGTTGGAGAGCGAGGCAATTGAGGCCTTGGATTCAGATGTAGGATGGATGAAAATCTGCTTATTTTGAGGATACTGTGATGTGAAGCGTATAGAAGCCCTAATGCTCGAGAGATGGGTTCTTCTGACTATAGATGAGCGAGATAATGGTGATATATGTGTTAGTTTAAGCATGGTAGAATTACAATCAGTGTGAAAAATTCAAAAAATATATCAAGATTGAGATTTATCGCGGAAAATTTATCGATGATAATTTTTTTGGAGAGACCATAAGCTATATAGAATCAGAACAATGAAAAGGACCCTATAAATGTATTAAAAAGTGATCGAGATTCTCTATATTTATCCTAACATACTTCTTTTCCGTCCCCGCAAACGTACGTCGTCCAATCGTCTTAAAGTATCCACCAATTTGGCGGTTCCGTGCTTCTTGTATTCCTTACTCAGATGCTTTTCCTCATACCCTTGTAATATCCATTGATTGTATTTATCCAGATAAACAGAATGGGTACTTTTAACTGCTCTTTCCAATACATACAAGTCCACTGCTTTGTCCTCTGCAAGACCAGAGTAAGAAGATAATCCAAAATCAATTAAACGGGGCTCCCAATGATGATCGAGGTTCTCCTCCAACAAAATATTCGAAGATGTAAGATCACCATGGATCATATCGTTCAAATGAAGCTTAGCAATTAAGCCTCCAACTAGCTTTAATACTGTCTGGACATCTTCCGATTCACATTCTTTCGGAGTGTTTTTTTCCATATACCAAAGTAAGTTTTTCAACGATGAAACCAGGCCATCGGGGAGTTCCAGCCCCAAATAGCTCATCCATAATACTCCTTTTGGAGCATTGATGGCAATAAGAGCAGGCAGAGGGACTCCCAATTTGAGCAATTTTGCCATGAATTTTGCTTCACCAATTGTTCGAGCCTTAGTGATTTGCTTGTCTATCTTTGGATGTCTGTAGGGTTTAGGTGGTCTATATTTGACGATATATTTGTTGGAGTGACCTACTTTAGGCTCATCGCAATAAGGATGAACCAGAGTTTCGAACACTACGGCTTCTGCACCCTGTGATATGACTTTCAATGGGATATTGGGTAAGGCTACTTGCGCCTGGTGTACTATGCGCTCTGTCATGGGATCAGTGGGTTGGTACGTTGAAGTGAATGTATGAAGTGGTAGTAATTTATGGCTGCTAGAGCCTGATGTATCTTAGAATGGAAGCAGAAATTTACGAGACAATATTGAAAATAGTGAGGAATCAATATATTTTAGTGAGGGATCGATATAATTAATGCGAGATAAATTGAATCTAGTGAGAAATTAGTGAGAGTCTCCCCCTAAATAGCGAGAGAAACTCTCTCTATACCTGGTTTAGGCGCTATTCTCCCCGCAATCTCTCACGATAAGCGCACCAAATCAATTAAGGCACCAGCATCGCCACTCCAAGGTTAGACCCCGCCACAACATGGAAGGATCTGAACTAGTGTACATTATACCTCCATATCTCTTGAACACAGCTCTTGGAGCTAGTCTTCGCAAAGAACTCGAGCATCTCGACCCTAGTTTGGCTCGAAACAACTGCATAGCTGTGGGCTCTGATAAGTATGGAATTCCCACCCCTAAACCTCTGCTGAATCTCTTTCTGCTGGATCCTGACCTTAACCATGCCATAAAAGAGAAGTTAATTTACAAGTTGGCGATATTGGGAGTCGCTGGAACCGACAAGCCGGTCGAAAAGCTCCAAAATGAACAGTATCTTCTTGAAATGTACGAGGTTTTCAAGAGTCGAATTCTCTTTGAAGAAAGTAATACAGACGAACTCGTCCCTCTAAGACTGTCAGACTCCTCGACCAACACAAAGAGAAAATCAATTCCTCTGGACCAGACTGGTGAAATAGTTTTCGAAAGTTCCCTGGTCAAATATTCACATCTTACATTAAAGCAATTACTTCACAAGACCAAGTCTGAAGAATCCCTCAAGGGGAATATGATTCTGTCATTTGTTAGTATTCATGGTAAGCCATTTGAGTACCCAATGCCCGTGTCATGGCTGCCTCTAGTAACACAGAAGAACCTGGAGTTCTTAAAGCTGAAACTTGGCATGAAGATTGGCTTAGATAATGGATTCTCTAACATAGAATTTTCTTGTCAGGGTGACGTTACAGCCCCAAAGCTGTGGAATAAGTACACCAATTTCATCACCGACAAGCCAGTGCCATATTCAGCAGGAGTATACTATTATGAGGTTGAAATTGAACAGAAGTCCACCGCTGCCACCCAGCATCAACCGATCATTATCACCAACGAGGAGTCTGTTTCACTGGTTAACCTGATGCATGTGTGTGTTGGGTTCGTCAAGCGTTTTCTGACAGTTGATTTCAACAATCTACACCATCAGCATCGATCAAGTGCCCTGAATTCATTAACAGCATCACGCGTAGAGTTAGACTTCAATGTGATCAAAAACGACGTCGATAATTTCCTATACCGTCATTTCAATTCCGGCCATGGAGCTGCTACCACTGAAGATGAACCGTCAGATGGACCGTCTGCACTCAAAGAGGACTATGAGGGATATCTTAGAATGCAACCAGGAACATTTAGTACTCTGTTTGCCGTGAATTTCGAAGATCTGGTGTTTCATAACCTGGAAAAGCAGGTAGAACTGCTCCAAAGAGCAGCAGTTTTGAACATGAACCGAAGATTACTGCTTGGTAGACTGGCTGTTGATGACGAAGCTGGCAAAGTCGACTTGGGGATCCCACTATCTACCTACACGGAGAGAGAAAATGCTTCACTGACCAACGTAATAACTCATACAGATGTTATTGGTTGTGGAATTAATTTCTATGATAAGCTGATATTCTTCACTTTGAATGGGATTCTTGTTAAAACGTTCACCAAAAGCGATTTGACGGCTCTGAATCCCTTGGGAGATAATCTTTTCTTTGAACCTGATACAGATCTCACGAAAACGTTGGAAAAAGTACTGAATATCAATAATGAACTGATACTGATTGCCGAATTAAAGTCCGTTTTCCCTATCATTGGGGTAAAATTGGACCCAGAACTCAAGGGTGATGAAAGCATGGATCCAAGCACAACCAAAATCACCACCAATTTGGGGTTCAAAGAGTTCAAATTCAACGTCAATAACTATATTCGCAAGCATAGACAAGGTTACGAGAGCCAATTGGAGTCTTATTTGGACGAAAAGCTCAAAGATTCTGATAACAACGTAAATTCCAGTCTCGAGTATAAATTTCTAAATGTAGAAGATCTGGGGATGATGAGTAAATTGATAAAGGAGTATCTTAATCATGAGGCATATTTGGAACTGTTTAAAGGGTTTGTGAATGATCTACAAAAATTAGAAACTGAAATAAAGGGTGACGAAGCAACTTCTACTGCTCTGAATGCCTTCCAAAGCAGACAAATATTGAAAAAGCTGCAAACAGAAAATAGACATCTTATCAAGCAGCACATTTTGAATAGCGAATTCGATCTTGCTTTCAAATTCATTTCGGTCAACTTCCCTCAAATATTGGGACAAGAAGGAGGTGAAATTGTGTTTCAAATGAAGCTACTCAAATATGTTTCTTTGATTAAGGACTACTACGAGAATCCAGATTCGCCTTCAATATTCTCTAAAGTGCTTGACTACGCCAAAGAGATTATGAGCGAATACTTACAAAACAAAGCATTTTCGGAAGAGATCTATAAAGTCCTGACCTTATCGTTACTGGATATCAAATCTTATCATCAATATCCGATGGCAAGTGATTACATTGTGAATTACGACAAAAGACTTGCCAAATTGGCTGGAATAGTCAACAATGAAATTCTTAGACTTTTGGGATTTAACCAGCCTACAATGGTGTCGATTTTTAATAGAATTGAAGAGAACATAGACCAGCTAAGCTTGAGATATTGCGATGACAAGTTTGCATTGGTCGATTTTGAGAGAGACTACGTCGAATTATGATAAAAATCATGTTAACAATGTGCAAATGTAGTATGTATAAGATTTAAGGTATTTCATTAAGTCACTCTGATATTTGCATGATAAATCCAACTTTCCTTCACTGTTTGACTTTTCTTTTCTTTGCCACCAGCTTAGTTGTAACCAGACGTCTCCTATTCTTAGATTCTTCTTCAGGTTCTTCCTTAGATTCTACCTTGAGGTCTTCCCTAGCCTTGTTAGGCAAGTCTTCTTTTTTAGTCTTCTTCTCTCCTGTAGCTTCAACCTTGACTTCGTCATTTGCACCTCCCACATCAGTATACTTGAATGTGTATTGAGCGCTTACCTCAAAAGGTAAGTCTACATTGGCCAATACATCACATTTACCAAGATCGTATGCCTTTAGTGCCCATGCCCCCTTCTCTATAGTGATCATATCGAGTCCCAGCGACAACAGCAATTCAAATACCACGGGGATGTACTCCTCGAGGTACTCTTTGATATTGTACTTGATTTTGCTACCGCTTCTACTGGGCTCCACTACAAAATAAATGAATGCTTCGTCGCTAAAGAATGGGGGAGCAGCAGCACTAATACCTGAAATCAATGAGAGGATAAGACTACCGGTGGCAGGCCCAACACCTCTTAATTCAGTAACTTTCTTCAAAGAAGCCTTCAAAACATCAGAGTACTCTGCAAGATCGATTTGTGAGACTTCCTTGTCGCCAACAAAACCGAGCAAGATATCAAATGCTGCCTTAGTGATACTCTCAACCTGGTCCAGGTCGTTCAGCAGGATGAGCTTGGGTAAGGTTGGTCTAAATTTACCCTTGGCAAGCTTCCAATCCATTAGAAGTATTAATTCATCTTTGGTCAACCAGGCCTGCTGATTGTGATCAAATCGTTTCTGGACGGTATTAACCAATGTTTTTGTTTTCCATTGGTCCAAGTCCTGTAATGTCCATTCTTTGTTCTTGTACTTCTTCCCACTCTGTTCACTCAATGCACGAGTGACCTCAGGATACAATTTTTCTGCACTTTTCGAAAGCATTCTGTCAAAAGATCTCTTCAACAGTGACTTCAAACCAGAAATTATTTGAATAAAGATCCTTTATGATTGAGGTTCAATAATTGCTTAATAATTTCAAATCATCATAAAATTAGCCTGATGGAGAAAATGACAGATTAAATGTATAGATGCTTTAAATGACAACCTAATTTACAATAACCCCACCCACCTCAAGCACCTATCTACTGTCTACTTCTTTATAACATACAAAACACATTTATTCAATAAATCAATTTTGTCCGTTGAGGAAACCCATATGTATATATCTACCTTCTAAAACCCAAAACGTATGAATGATAGTCATTAGTCATTAATAGCAGTTGATGCAATTAAAAATAGTCAAATATATAAGGCAGATTTGATAAATTTAAAGAGAAATTTCACCAAAAACAGCTTAATATCTGTAGATGTCGGCCTTGAAAGGACCGTTTTGTGGAATACCCAAGTATTCAGATTGGACCTCAGTCAAAGTGGTCAACTTGGCACCCAAGTGGTCCAAGTGACATCTGGCAACAGTTTCGTCCAAAACCTTTGGAAGAAGGTGCACACCAACGTCGAATGGACCAGTCTTGGCGAATTCTGGGAACTCCTTACGGAAATCTTCATCCTTGGCCTTGTACAAGGCAATTTGAGCCAAAACCTGGTTAGAGAAAGAACAGGACATGACGAAGGAAGAGTGACCAGTGGCACATCCCAAGTTAACAAGACGACCTTCAGCCAAGAGGATGATGTGACGACCGTTCTTCATGAGGAAACGGTCGACTTGTGGCTTGATGTTGACCACGGAGGCGGCGTTGGCCTTCAACCAAGCGACATCGATTTCGATGTCGAAGTGACCAATGTTACACACAATGGCATCTTCTGGCATCTGCTCGAACTCCTTACCGGTGATGATATCACGACAACCAGTGGTGGTGACGAAAATTTGACCGATGGAGGCAACCTCAGACATAGGAGCGACCTGGTAACCGGAAACAGCAGCCTGAAGGGCGTTGATTGGATCAATCTCGGTGACAATAACTCTGGCACCCATTCCTTGCAAGGCCATGGCACAACCCTTACCAACATCACCGAAACCGGCGACAATGGCAACCTTACCAGCGATCATGACATCGGTGGCTCTCTTGATACCGTCAATAAGAGATTCACGACATCCGTACAAGTTGTCGAACTTGGACTTGGTGACAGAGTCGTTGACGTTGATGGCTGGAACCTTCAAGGCAGCATCCTTAACCATCTTGTACAAGTGGTGAACACCAGTGGTGGTTTCTTCAGACAAACCGAAACAGTCATCTAACATCTCTGGGTATTTCTCGTGGACCAAGGTGGTCAAGTCTCCACCATCGTCGAGGATCAAGTTCAACTTCTTGTTGTCCTTGAAGGCGAACAATTGTTGTTCAATACACCACAAGTATTCCTCATCGGTTTCTCCCTTCCAGGCAAAAACTGGAACACCAGCAGCAGCGATGGCGGCGGCGGCATGGTCCTGGGTGGAGAAGATGTTACAGGAAGACCAGGTGACCTCAGCACCAAGAGCAACCAAGGTTTCAATCAACACAGCGGTCTGGATGGTCATGTGCAAACAACCAGCGACTCTGGCACCCTTCAAAGGTTGGGATGGACCGTATCTCTTACGGATGTACATCAAACCAGGCATTTCGTTTTCGGACAATTCAATGTCCTTTCTACCGAAAGCGGCAAGGGAAATGTCGGCAACTTTGTAGTTGGAGGCTGGAGCAGAAGACATGGTTGTGGTTTTTGTTCTGTTCTTTACAAGATGTGGAAAAGAAAATTGGAAGGGCAGATCGAACGTGTTTTATATTAATTAGTGCAGAAAATTTTCAAAATTTTTATTTGCCAGCGGGCGCATTTTTCACGTGCGAGATGAGAACGTGTAGAGGAAAAGTAGAGTGGAAAGAATGGAGATGAAAGATAAGGGTAGTATATCAATAGTAAAGGGTTGAGGAATAACGGGCAAGGCTATGGGAATTATACTCTTCATGTAGTAAGAGAGACCTTCTAAGTCTCCTCTTTTTTCGGTCAATTGACCAAAATGAACCACGGTTGTTCGTCAGTAGTGTTTTTCGATCTCACCGGGCTTGGGCTCAAAGATGAGGTTTTCGTTCGTACCGCTCGTTTAGCGATGAACTTTTTGGGCAGCGAGTGGGCGTCTGGAACAATTGGCGTTGGAAGGAAACTGCTTATTAAATGGATTGAATGCGATTAAATTGATCTAATGGATCTAATGGATCTAATGGATCTAATGGATCTAATGGATCTAATGGATCTAATGAATCCAATGGATAGACCTTGGTTTAGGTAGGTAACCCGTGATTACTAGATTTCAAGTATATATAGTCCCAGAGAGCTCAAACCTTTAAACAATCTATTTTCTCTCCACCTAATTACCTCTCCTATCTGCTTCCTCTCTCTTCAAACACCTTTCAATCGATGCGGCGCGATGAGCTGCGCCAGTTGTGTCCGTGTTTTGCAAGCACCGTGCACGCACCAGTTGTCAGATCTTCATCACTTCCAAAGCATTGAGTGGGAGCGGCTATTGTGGTGATCGAAACAGCGTTTTCTTTTTCAGTAAGGTGCAATTACCCCTCCATTCTTTTCTTTCTAGTCACCAATCAAATCCACTCAAATTCTTGTCAATATTCTTCTATCACCTTCTTCTAACTCTGTTCTTTGCCTCCTCCTAGCACAACGCTTCCAACACTCATCGTAGACCTGCACATAACCCAAGGCCCATCCGCGAATGGCTTCTCTTTGGTGCCCATCTCGACTTAGCATATCCATTCATAATTTGGCCATTTCTAACTACTCTTTCCTAAAAATTGATACCGTCTGAAGTCTCCAAAACACTCTGATTGATAAATGTTTGAACGATATATATCTGGGTGATAAACACATTTTTAAGAGCTTTATTTGACTTCAAATCTCCTACTATCCTTTTCATTATCATGATTTCCATTAATTTTCTACAATAAATATTAACCTGTCGTCGTAATGTCGTATAAAATTTACATAAATGCTTCCCACGAAGCAGGGCAAACTTAGGGCCGTACCCATCTTATTATTCTGAATATCTCCACACAGTCTTTTGCAATTGTCTTTTAACGTATTTATTGTAGTGGTTTTCGTCAAATCGTTCCTTTTGTGGTATCATCGTTGATCTCTTATAATGACTATGAAACCACCTTTCGCCTTGTCCATGTCACTCTTTTCTTTTCTTTTCTTTCCTTTTCTATATATCAAATCTTAACCATTCCAAATCATTCATGTCCTTTTCTTCCTTTAATCCTGTGGTCAACAGCAGAACATGGTTAGTATTCTTCTGAATTTGAACCTTTTGAGTATGAAATTGGTTATCATCTTGCTGCAATTCAATATAGCTCTTAAAGAAATCATTGGAATCGATATCGTCAGCCTTCACATCGGGTAAAGATGACAATTCGTCACCAAGATCGTTATCGATCTTCCGTTCAGGGTAGCTCTGGCCATGAAGATCGAAATAGCCTCCAGTTTGAGCTGAGAATCGCTGATTAAGTGAACCTATATTGACTGGCGTTCCACAAGTATTAGGTGGGACTGCTTGGTTGTTAACCCCCAACATTGAGTTCTTACGTTGTAAATTCAGCATGCTACTAACCGAGACTTTTCGAGATAATGGGTTCAGTTGGAAGGATGAAAGAGAACCTCTCTTGTTAGTGTTCCATTGGTTGAGTGAAGCAGAGCTCAGAGCTCTACTAAGAACCTCATCTACCGGCTCCACCGACCTTTTACGTTTGAATTGTTGGTTCTCTGAGTCAGGTGTACATGCGGTGAAAGGGGATACCAGAAGTTGCAGATCAGGGATGGGGATTGAGGAGCGTTGAGCGGTAACATTTGAAGAGCTTGGGGGCTTTGGAAGAATTAGAACATTCTTGTAGCGTGAAGAAGAATGATTAATCAGAAGGCCACCCGAGGAAGAGAGAATGTTGGAATTTGAGTATGCTGATGGCGAATTGATAGGAATTCCACCATTACCGTAGTGGCTGGATGATGGTCGACCAGAGTACAGATTTGGGAAGTCTCCCAAATTGCTCTTATTGGGTAAACTGGAAGGAAGTGGAGCTACGGAGCCCTTGGAAGAGGGGGGTATTCTTCGAGAATTGCGCTTCTTGATGATGTCCGTTTTGAGCGAGAGGGGTCTGGTCATTCCGTGAAGTTTTTGGAACAAACCACATGCATTGCATAAAGTGTTTCCTAAGGGATCTTTACGCCACAACGGAGTTTTCATGGTATGACAATTGAAACATTCCGTTCTGGTTGAGACTGATGACGCGGAGGGGAGGGACGAGGGCATAGCAGCAGGGGTGGGCATGGCTACAGGAGTAGATGCTTGACTACTACTCGAAAGTTGACTGCTGCCAGATACAGATCTAGGACGATCATTCATGATTACAGAGGTAAGATTGGATCTGACCTTGCCCTGGACGGGATGTTTACGGAGCAAAGTACCCAGCTGATGAATCTGCACCGGCAGAATTGTGGTGGAGGCAACATCTTTCATGTTTACGGTAGTTAAGTGATCGTCGAAATTGTCCGCTGGGTTTGAGCTCCAAGAAGTCAGAGTTGTAGGGGTATCAGAGTTGTTTCTAGAGTTTGTAATGGATGGTGGCAGGTCATCACTCATGCTGGAGGGAGTCACGTAAGCAGTGGTGGATTTGGAAATCGGTGGGGTCAGTTTTTTCTTGTTATCACTGATACTGGATTGTAACGGCAGGAGTAATCCTAGAGTTCTTAAGTGTTCTTGTTGGTCCTTTTGGGAACGCAGGTTCTCTTTACGAAGTTGACGGTTCTCCACTCTTGGTTGTAAGCTCAAGAGCTTTTTCGCCGACTGGAACATCTCCATTATCGATGGGGCCGACTCTATTTCTTCTCGGGCTCCCATATGTTGGTGTGGCTTGAAGGTGATTAAAGCTGGTGGTCAAAAGGTGGAAAGGGAGTTTCCGTTGCGAGTTAGTTAAAAAATGGGGGAGTGGGTTGGACGAGGGATTTGGTAGGGTTGATAATTATTTTGCAGTCTCCAGGGAATGATTGCACACAGGGAATATGGTTCTGAGGAAGACCCGGTGCTTTTGAGTTCTTTTTGAATCAACAAGGACTTGGATTTAGTCGTTATTCACACAGTAGAGTCAGGGTTTGAGCTCGATGTCCTTAGTTAATTTGGAATCACTTTTTAAAATGAATTTGCATTTTCTTCTTCGCGCAGAAATTGGGAGGAAAAAATAGTTTGTTACACAAAACGGAGATTTAACCAGAGCACATTGTTTTTTTTTTATTTTATTTATTTGTTAAATTTTTTTATTTTTTTGACAATAAAAAAAAAGAAAGAAGCGAGGACTAAGACAAGTGAAGAATGTATTGCAGAGGAGAAGCCTAATAGGAGAAACCCCCAAGAGGGATTGGATACAGTATGTGGGTTAATGTGAGCAAGAGAAGTTGGGCTGAAGTGCTTATTGATCTAATTAACACTATAAGTTAGTTATATGTTAGTGATACGTTTTCGTCTGTATTTAGATGTCTTTAGATCTATTTATATAAAAATACATATCAGATGATATCAGATGCAATCATTCCAAATGGGTTTTTAATACTGGAATTCTAGTGCACGTTACATTTCCACTCACCATCACCGTCACCGTTGCCGCGGCTCTCGATTCAGATCGTTCACTTGTGGAATCGTTGTTGGTGGTGGTGACTAATATCGTATATGTATTTATATTACCCACAGTCAATAGGTGAGAGAATGCTCGATTAGGAAACAGAAGGCGGAAAAAAAGAAACTGGCCACTGGACTCTTGAGAGTAGGAGATCCAAACCATAGCATCTACGAGACAAAGTTACTGAATAAGAGTCCATTCAGGAGGAGAAGAGGTGGTGGGGGCGGCGGTAATGATGGGTAGAGAAGAGCAGTCTTTGCGAGATTTTAAGAGATGGAGCGAAAGCGGAGTAGCAATTTCGTAGTCCGTGATCATCTTCGATTTAATTGCAGCAATCGCTGCATGGAATTATCATCGTAGTTGGATATCAGGATTGTGTAGTGATTCAGCGAGACTCTTTCGTGATGGCGGACTTCCAGCTGCCATTACCACCTTCACCAACACAGCGGTCGCTATCGAATCGGCTCCTCGAACTTTTAAAGCTGCATAGCTCCTTGGTTTATTATTGTGAGACAACAGTGCATTACCTTTCGGACTCGCCCGAGCAAAGAACCATCGCACGCTTCGGAAATTCCCGCGCTACAGATGTCAAATGAAACAAGAACATGGGTCTGCTTGTTGTCAGCTAGGTAGTTGTGACATAGAACACATGGCGTGAAGCGCCTAATTCACCATTGAGAGAGCTACTAATAGTAAATAAACTAGTCTTTAAAAAAGCATCACCCGATCTTCGAGTGGTATTTTAAAATTATTTTGCTTGTAAGATTCAACTCAACCACTTGCTTACAAAATATCTATTGCATAGCATTAGTTGCGTCAGCTAAATCAGGTTCTTCCCAGTACGCATTTTCGGTAACTCTGTTGCAAGAGTAGCGATCTTTATCTTTTGTATACTTACCTTGATGATGTGACAATGTCTATCTTTCGAATGATGCTTGTTCATTTCGAATTAACAACCACTGCATGAGGTCTTGAAATTTAAAGGTGATATTCTAGAAGCACCTTATTTAAAACAATTCTTCTATGCTATTAAAGCTTTGTAAAAGGACCTCAATTATGAGCAGAGAATATCCGTCTAATGTTTATTATCTTTTCACAGCTCAATCAAACTGTTACCCACTAAAAACGAAACAACCAAAACAGTTATCGATAACTGTCTGTAATTATTTGCAACTGTCTACTCTCTATTATTGTATAGGAAGTGAATAAAACTGCACTTGTCCTCAGCCCTCCTCTCATCATCGCCCATCTATTACCCAACACATTTCTATTCACCCTACTTCTTACTCAATTCCTACCTTTTCTATAGCGGGCGTGCCCATGATATTTTATTCGTATTATTTTCGTAGATGCTTCCATCTCTTCCAGTCTATTGATCTGATGACTCCTTTATGTACAGCTTGGGATATCTCCTCTTCTCTGACGACTGGTTATTATCACCATGTAATCTGTACTCAAATGAAACCCCATAAAGTCTCTCATTCAGCCCATTGTCAAGTGCTTCAACACAGTCTGCCCCTTGTAAAATTTGATCACATTCACGAAGAGTTCTTAAAATCAGATCACAAATGATCCTTCGTGCTTGAAACAGAGTAAGCTTTTTAGAAGTAGAAGGTTTTTCTTCTTCATTCTTCTTTTTAATGAAATTTAAGTTCAGATTCCATACACTAATAATATCTTCATCCCGTCTGATCGAAAGAACCAACCCGGTGATGTCACTTAAAAGCAGTTCTCTGATTTCATCCAGATATGCTCCTTCAGGAATAATCAGTCCAGTTAAAGTACGAAGCAAAAGTCTTTCCCAAATCAAAGCCATCTTTTTACGCATTCTAGCGGTATAATCAGGGTCATGATTATATGGTGGCTTCCGTAAGAATCTGAACACCCATCTGCCACCTTTAGCATTGATAGGATCTTCCCAAACCGGATTCACTCCGCTTTTAAATACTAAAATTTCACGACCCACTGTCATTTCGTAAGTCTTTTTAAGAAGCAGAATGGACCACCACATTTGTTCAAGCGAGCCTATAGTAGAGGTAGACTTTGAATTGTCATCTACTCTCGAGAAATCAACCTCACGAGTGGTCTGAAGATAGGTGTTGACCCCATATTGGGCATCTTCTGGGGTAGCAGCAGTAGCAGCAGCGACGGCGGTGGCAGAGGCGGCGGCAGAAGTGGCCTCCGATTCTGGCTCTGTCGAGTTTGAAAGCTGTAAAATCGACTCATCGAGGCCTTCCAGCTTGTCTCCAGGCAATTGGTCCTTCGAGGTCTCATCACCTTTCGATTTGGGCCATCTACTACGCAGATGGTGCCATATTGTCCAACAGTAGGGTAAAATATGGTGATCAGATGGAATGGTTTCCAAGCATTCTTGGGCTGTTTTAACCGGGTCTTTCTTAGGGAGATCAACGTGAGCATTGCTTCTATAATACAGGTTGCTACTGCCGCCGTTGGAAGAGGAATTATTACTACTATGTTTGTTGTATTTGTGATGGTTATTATGGTGATGATTACGATAATGGTGGCCATTATTGTTGTTTTCGCGGCGAGAATCGTTCTTTCTACCACCAGAGGATCCATTATAGCCACTGCCAGAGGTTGAATCTGATGATAGAGGGCCATTTCCACCGACATTTGGATTCATGATACGGTTAAAGAGTGACTCAGCTCTTTTTAAGTTCTCGGACATTTTCTTTTGGGAGGGTAGGAAGGAAGGGGGCTAAATTGACAAAGAAGGTGATAAGGAGGGTTGAATGCAATGAAGCCTATTCAGGCCTTGAAGAAGAAACGAGGTATTTTGGATCGATGGATGCTGAAAGGGGGGCCTCTTGATCTATTTTCGCTGGCCGCCGGTTGAAATATTCACTCTTCCTTTTAGCCTTCGTTGGATCGATGGAAAAAAAGAGGCAATGGCCGGGTAATTACGGTCGCAAGATGCGCAGGCTTGAATGTGCGAGCCAAAGGAGTTAAGAGGGCATGAGAGGGCAAGCGGGTGAAGGGAGAGAGAACCGGATTAGAGGTTTGATATCGGGCGAAGAGATGAGAGGAGATGAGAGGATGATGAGAGAAAGATGAGAGGAGTTGTAGATTTAATTTGCGTGTATAGAAAGAGATAGTTGATTAGATGATTTGATGACGTAGGTGATGGAGGCGAGATAGTGGACAATGCGATTGATAGAGAAGATATGCAGATCGGATAAGATCTAGATGTGAGCCGGCTAACTCACTGAACAGTAAGTGAGATTGAGCGGACGGGAAGTGTCAGCACAGAGAGAGAGAGAAGGGAAGAAGAAGAAGGGAAGAAGGAGAAGGGAAGGAGGAGAAGGGAAGAAGGAGAAGGGAGAAGAAAAACAATGAATCATTTACAAATACATGGATACCTTCATAGATACTATCGTTGATACCGTCATAGATACTTTCGTAGATACTTTCATAGGTTCTTTTAATAGATGCATTTACTGATACATCTTCTAACATTAAGAAGCTGCCCTTCAACATATCTAACATATTCACTCGAACCTCTCTTCAAATTCAACCGCTTCCTTCTGATACTAATCCCACCACAGTGGGTCAGACTTATCACACAATACCTCTTCTACCTCTACAACCGAAATGCCATAATTGAATATATTAGACTGAAAAGTAAGTATATCTACAAAGCTGCACATCTATACGCACCCAACCAAGCCTATCAAAACTCGCTTTAAACACCTCCCCCCTTCCACCCCATTTAACCTCTCTTCGGCATCTTGTCACCTACTCCCCTTTGCCATAGTAGTGCAAATACCCACCCAAGGTCTTACATCCATTGATGTAGTTACTCACATCTAATTTCTCATTGATCAGATGGGCCCCATCATCTCCACGGCCCATTGGTAACAAGATAACGTCGGTCTTGAGCTGCTGTTCAAATGTCACTGTGATAGGAATCGATCCCCCCTCACGGGTGAAGTCTGGGGCTACACCCCACACATCTTGGGTGGCCTTGGCGGCAGCAGTAAACGCGTCATTGAAGGGGTTCAGCACCCAGTAATTACCGTCGTGGATCAATTCCACGTGTAAAGTATTAACCGAGTTCAATTCAGCAAATTTCTTTTTAACGTAGTCAAACACCAATTCGTCTAACTTAGCAGACTCGATATCTGGAACCGTTCTAATGGAGAATTTACCAACAACTTTGGCAGGAATCACAGTCTTGGCTCCTCCACCAGAGAAAGCACCCTCAATCCCGTGAACAGAGAGGGATGGGTATCTCCATCTATGCTTCAAGATATCCTTTTTGTTGTCGTACAAGGCAGTCTTAGAACCCGAAGCAGCATTCAATTCATCCACCGAGAAATCGATATTATCGTACAACCCGTCCTCCTTTTCAGTCAAAGGAGCAACCATTTCCTTGATACCAGGAATGTTGATGGTGCCATCAGACTCGACCAAGGAGGCAAGAACCTTAACCAAATCGGTCATGGGTTCACCGACAATACCTCCGAAGATTCCAGAGTGCAAATCAGCCCCGGGACCATTGATGGCGATCTGGTAGTAATTACAACCTCTCAAACCATAGGTCAATACGGGCTTCAGGGTACCCAACCAATAATTATCAGAGATACAAACGGTATCAACTTTACTGAAATACTTGGTGGCTTCATCGGCAACAAGGGTGTCCAAACCAAGGGACCCACTCTCCTCCATACCTTCGAAACATACCACCAAATTGACGGGCAATTCCCAGCCTAATTGGTTGTGGGCTTCGATCACATTAAGCCATCCGATAACTGGACCCTTATCATCGGTGGAACCTCTACCGAAAAGAATGTCCTTCTTTTCATCATGGACCAAGGTGAAGGGATCAGTGTTCCATCCATCTTCCTTGAGGGCGGGTTGAACATCGTAATGACCGTAGACTAAAACGGTTTTCTTTTTAGGATCTTGACCAAGTCTACCAAGGACGATAGGGGGCAATTGAAGGGTTTTATCTTCCACTGGAGGAGGCTGAGTTCCCAAATCTTTGAGTTGAATGTCATGGAAGCCCAAGTTTTTCAATTCTTCCACAAGGAAGTGGGCCATTTCGACGACCTTAGGTCTTAATGATTCGTCACCAGAGACAGAGGGGATAGCCACTGCCTTTGCAAGACGGGCAATGAAAGCTGGTTTCAATTCATCGATTTTGTCGAAGAATGGCTGAAGAGGAAGCTTTGTGTGAGACATTATATGATAATAATCGAACAAGGGAACAGAAGGAATAAAAGGAGAAGGTTGAATTGAATTGCAACTTCAACTTGAGGAGCTGCTACGGCAAAAAAAGAGGAATACGCCGTGAGTAATGCCGTGGGGATGTGTGGCTGTTGGATAAGTGGGAGGGAATAGAGGGAAGAGAGAGGAAGGAGAAGAAAAGGCAGAGAGATAGACAGAGAGAGATATATATATAGAGAGGAGAGGGAGATATATATATATAGAAAAGGGAGAGAGGGAGAGAGATAGAGATAGAGATAGAGATAGAGATAGAGAGAGAAGAAAGTGTTCAGTGACAAAAATGAGGATTGACAGGATATAGGGTTCTTTAATACACTCAAAGAGTTATTAGTTGAGAGATTCGTAACAGATATTGATCACTCTTTCCTCTATTCCCAGTATTCCATACCAATTATCTCCATCATCTCTCATTACCTGCATCATCTCCATCATCTACATCATCTCCATCATCTCCATTATCTCCACTCTAATTTTATCTCTCTATCTCTCCACTTTCATCACCGTCTATTTTTCCAACGATCTCGCTTACACAAATTTCTATACAAGCTCTACTAAATCAATCTCTTCTGACACTGTAAACCAATTTCTTTTTCCTGATATGTCCCTTACAAAATGAGTTCGGACGAAGAAGATAACGTGGATATCCTTGCCTTGATAACAGGTAGTGGATCAGTACCAAAGACCTCTCGTATCCCTCCTTTAACTCGCCCACTCTCCACCTCTTCTGATGATGAAGACTTTGGTCTTGTACTTCCACCAGTATTCCAAACTGATGGTGTGAAAAATGATATCCTTGCCAAGCGGAATCGTGATTTAGCTCATCAAATGGAATCAGAAAAGATTAAATTCGACTCTGAATATAACCATTTGGTCCAGAATCAACTTCATATCCTTCAGATGCTCAACGATAATGGCTCACAGGGCCATATAGTCTTCCTGCTTGAAAAACATCAAGATTTGATCAATGGCTTGGTAAAACAGGCTATACGTGGTGGAGGCCCTAAAAAGCACTTTTATTTTTATGCACCGCTGCAATTGATTCCAGAACAAGACATAAGTGCTGGTGAATATACCCCCAACAACGGTATCCATCAAAAAGACCTTCAAAATAATATCATAGACATAGATGTATCAATTAATTCAACTGATCCCCTCTTGGTGCTAAAATTCTTAAACCATCTAGAAAATTGCCGCAACACAATTAAGGAAGCTGACATCGACTTGAGTACATTCAAAAAGCTACTTTCAACCATAGGGGGATCTGTTTCCAATCCAGTGGGACTTAAAATGGCTTATTTCAACCTTCAAGGTTATCTCACGGTACTTAAAGCATCTATTTTGATGCATTTGGTATGCTTGCAGCCATTTGAACCACTGTTGATGGGTTGGGCCCTTGAATGGGCGATATTGTCGCTGGCCGACTTCTTTATTCTTAAAAATAACTTTGTAGAGTACGTAAAACACTATCTTCGGGCACTAGAACGATTTTTCCAATGGTCATACTCAGCAATGGGTAGAGTTGAGTTAGTTACACAAGTATTAGAGAACCACCTTGCAAATTCAGACATAGAGGTGGCCAGTAATTTTCTACAATTAACATTTAGGTACTACTTTAATGATAAAAGAAACACAGCAGGGTATACTATTCTTTTGAAGGCGATAGAGAGATTTACATTGGGGAATCCAGAGAATGATGGCCATGGATTCGAGGCAGAGAGCAGCAACGATAACGACAATACCAAAAATGACAACAACAATATCAACCACAACAACCAAGATGTCTTCCAAGAGGGAAAATTTATAAAAGCAGTATCAGAACTACTTCTCCAAACTGACCTTGAAAGCTGTCAAAATGCAAAACACCGAATCATGTTACTTCCATTGCTTGTAACGAGCAGTGATCAAAGTCTACTCCCAATTCTTTCCGAAAGTCGTAATCTTGCCCATAGAAGATTGGGGGAATTATCTAATGGAAGCGGCAAACTTCGAAATAAATCTACCTCTCTTGAAGATATAAGCAGTATATACGATACCTTAGACTTCTTGGTCCAGAAAATTGAGCGGCAAGCCCTGCCAATGGATTTGTTCTACCATGAGTAGTAGTGAAATTGGGTATTCTACTACGCGAATATTAGTCGTCAGTCATTCACTGATAATAATGATCAATCAATAATAATTACTACCACTAACTAATCGAATCATAGCCGTTAATTTTCCCATTAATTTCCCACTAATTCACTACTAATTCACTTTCATTCAATCATTCCATCGCTGATATTAAGCCTTTGTTCGGAAAGCCTCATATTGATCGGCAAGTCGCGAAAAATTGCCGATATTTAATTATGAGTCTTAATTTAATGAGAGTCTTTATTTAATCGTACTTTCAGCTAATTTAACTGCCAACTAACACCCTTTCTTGATAAAATGGGTGCTATTAACTGGCAAAACCCTGAATTGACAGATACCATTGGATCCACTGCTCAACTTCCTTATGGATATGGACCAATCGATAGCAAGAATAGTCGTATTTTCTATTTTGACATCGATAACTGTTTATATGAACGGTCTACCAAAATTCACGACTTAATGCAAGTCAAAATCCATCAGTATTTCAAAACTTCACTTGAATTAGACGACAAAGAAGCCCATGAGCTTCACATGACCTACTATAAAACTTATGGTTTAGCCATCGAAGGTTTGGTTAGAAATCATCATGTAGATGCTTTGGAATATAACTCTAAAGTGGACGATGCCCTTGATTTGAAACTGGTGTTAAAACCAGACGAAAAGTTAAGACAAATGCTCTTGGAGATCAAGAGAAGTGGTCAGTTCGACTATCTCTGGCTTGTGACCAATGCCTATAAGAACCATGCCCTTCGAGTTATTACTTTCCTTGGAATTGGTGATCTTTTCGACGGGTTGACCTTTTGTGATTATGGAAGTTTCCCGATCATTTGCAAGCCCATGGCCAAATACTTTCTTCAATTCTTAGAAACCACTGGAGTTGACCACCAGGATCCAAAGGTGATGGAATCCCAGTATTTCGTTGACGATAGTGGTTTAAATGTGAAGGCAGCTTATGATCTTGGATTTGGGCACGTGTTCCACTATGTAGAGATTGATTCAGAGTATCAAGAGCTATTGAAAAGTGCTGATTATGATAAGTACTATGGAGAGGGAAAAATTACAATTTTGCGTCATATCTTAGATTTGAAGGATAAGTTGAGCTAGAATGTTAGTCGATGGATATAGAGATCACAATATTGAGATGGCACAGTAGAGATGGATATAGAAAGATGGAGAAGATGGAGAAAATGAGTATAGAATTACAATTATTTAACAATAGAAAAACAAAAAACGGATAAGACAAATACAATGTACAATATATAAAGTAAAATGGATAGATACGTACCCCGTATTTAGGAAGACAACCACGATACTCCACCTAACACCCTACCTAATACTCTACCGCCCCCTTCTATTCGATTGCATATCAATGATCTTTCCCGCCTACCGTCACAATTGATAATTTCTTATCTCGCTATCGCATCCACAATATAAATTTATTTACCGTTGATAATTTTTTCAACCTCTTTATCATGTCCAAAGGAAGAGTTCTCTTTCTTCATGGGTTCGCCCAGAGCCTGAGTATCTTCTACGCCAAGACATCAGCTCTTAGAAAGCGTCTTATCAAATTAGGATATACTCCGGTGTATTTAAATGCTCCATTAAAACTTACTCCGGCCCAATTTCCCAGTTCCGATGCCCTCTCTAAATTCAGCACTGTGGTTGCCGCAGACGATGAAGAGACTCTTTATAGAGCTTGGTGGATCCGTCCATCGACGGAATCTAATTCTGTTGACTTGGATGAAGCCATAGAAACAGTAAGAAAGTATGTAGAATTTGGAGAAATCATCCCCGACCTCCCAGAGAACGACAACGACAAGGCTAATGAGCCGCCACAGTCTACTAAGGACTCAAACTCAAACATCGACAAGGAGGAAGATTCAATAGAGAAACCACCACCTATTGTAGGACTCATTGGGTTCTCTCAGGGGGCTGGATTCGCTGGGATATTAGCTAGGACCTTCAAAAAACTCTTCAATTTGGAAAACGATTTGGAATTTGTTATTGCCTATTCAGGATTTCTTATCGATGATCCAAACCAGAAACATTACTATGGACCGGGTGAAGATTCATTCAAAATGCTCCATGTTATTGGCGAGTTAGATACTTTGGTCGATGAAGATAGAGCCATGAAATTGTACAAGCCTTATGAAGAAGTTTCTGATGTTTTGAAGCATCCTGGTGGACATTTTGTCCCCAATTCGAAACTCCTGATCGATCAAGTAGTGAATTGGCTTCAAACCCCTAAGACCACAGATACTGTCAAGGAGAGCAAAGAGGAGACTGTGGACGATTTGTTGGATATGATGGAGAGTTTTGGGAAGGTCTGACTGGGGATGGAATGATTAGGTCGACAATTAATTGTTGGTTGATTATATAGACGGATCAGAAAGAATACCATTATAGAATAAAAAAATCGATATAGGCATATCTTCTGTGTTTCTACTTCTACATCTATAGCTACATCTTATGGTAAATTATTCTTACCTTTTTATAAGTTATCCTGATCTTTTATAAGTAGTATCCATCCTCTTTCATGAATCATCTCTATATCGTTTACCCTCCTTCTTCACAATTCGTCATGATCGATAGATGCCTTGCCGGTTCGATACTTGGAGTAATACTTCTTCTCTTTCTTCAGCAACGGTCCTTCACTAGGATTAATCCCTCCTTCTTTGACCAACCATTTACTGATAGCCACAGAGTCGCTTACTTTACCGGTGTATTTCTCCCAGCCACCTTCTGGCTTCCACACAAGCAAGATAGGGAACTTATCGCCTTCAGAGATTGGAAGAGCATGTCCTTCAACCTCAAAATCCATCGAACTTGGATTGCTATCGACAGTTACCATGGCAAACCTCCAACTATTGAGGAAATCTATGGCCAACAGCTTCAACATGGGACTCAAGTTACGAGATTTAGTTACAACCAAGGCTTTTCTTCTTGGGTCATTAGGAGTGACTTCGCTAATCCATTCTTTTAGAGGTTCTCCAAGTCTAGGGTACTTCTTAACATAGTTTTTAATCTTTCCTTCTAAGAAACGCCACATGGGCTTGAGCTGACGCTCACCTTGGTAAGTTTCAGAGGCAGCATTGTAGATTTTACCCTGGGATCCATAGTTGAACTTTTGGGGACGGAATACTTTAATGGTTGGAAAGCCCGAAACCTGATGATTTGAACATAATTGCTTATTGTAATCCTTGTCACAGTTTACTGCAGCAACATGGACGGCGTGTTTGGAATCTTGGTGGATTAGCCGGCCCAATTTTTGGTAAACTGGGGCAAGCTGTTGACAATACCCACACCATGGGGCGTAAAATTCGACTATGGTGGTATAATTTGATTTGTGAACGATTTTATCAAAGTTCAGCGGTGTGAGGTCGTAGATGTTGACGTCAGAACCGTAACCGGAGAACGTAGCAGCAACTGCACTCACGTAGACTGCCAATGGTAAGAGTTTCATACGAGTATATATTCTAGAGGAGAGCCAAATTTTTCAGCCGAATGAAAATGTGTCCTAACTCGGGCTACATGAAAAAAAAATTAAAAAAAAACCCCGAAAAAATTATCAGTCGTGATTTTTTTTGTAGATGGAGAAGATAAGATGGAAGAGATAAGAATGGAGATGTATTGGAAGGGGAGAGTAGAAGAGAGTTCCAGTTGAATAGAGATGCATTGGAAGGGGAGTAGAAGAGAGTTTTAGTTTGTAAGAACACATGTGGGTATCTTTGAAAGAGCCTCGTGGGAAAGCTTTACTGCTACTGTGCTCTTGTGCTACCGTGCTATTGTGTTATTGTGCTACTGTATTGCTACTGTATAATTAAGTTCAATCCGCCAAATAGCAACGAGAAGATTATTATTAGTATCACCAGCACTGGGAGATTACCAGTACCGAGTCAAACATGTCAATTCTGAGTATCTTGACATTATTAGCATAACTCCCCTTAATTTTTTCTCAACTGTTATGAGTATTTAGGGACCATCAATCTTTTAAGCGCTCTATTGTTATCTAAAATTATGATAACAACGCCTATTAACTATAAATAGCAGGATATCTTGAATTAAGTATTTAGAATGTCAATCTAAAAGTCTTCACTACTTCTGCAACGACCAAGAGCCTCACGAATATTCACATCTCTACATCTCTTCTACTAGCTTCTCCTTTTTACATCTTCATTCTCGCAGATTATCTATTACAGCTCGTATATATCGTGTTATCATTATTAGGCAAACGGATTTAACACCTTCACAGTAAGACAAGGAAGAGCCATTCCAATCTCTGCCCGAAGAAGTACAGGAACCTGTTTTAACTCACGGATCTCTTGGATGTACTGACCCTTTTCTTCTCTCTTTATAACATTTTTCAAGTAAGCATCCAAGGCACTAGACTCACCATCACGCAGTGGATCTGGCACCTGAAGCTTAGGAAGTGTCAAATTATATTTGGCAAGTCTGGCTTCAATCTGCTGGGTTGTAGTTTGGTTCAGATTTTGTAAAACTGCTGCTTTAACAGACAGGGTCCGGTGCTTATTTTTAATCAGACTACGGTACAGCAACAGCAGTTTCTCATCCGGAGGAACATAAGTAGCCAGATCAACCCCAGCCTCCCAATATAATTCTAATACACGGTCTTGTTTGTCAAATTCAGCCTTAGCCAATGGCAATTGATCACCATGAACCCGTTTTTCAATACCAAATTCTGGGATTACTACATCAAATGAGGATTCGTAAACCTGAAGAACAGTGCCCATACATAAAATATGACCTGCTGCATCAGATAACCCATCGATTGTTTGTGATAAAAGTAAGTGAACTGCCTGAAGCTGAGCACTTGAAGCACATTCCTTTTTGAAATTACAATAATCAGCAGTGGCCTTTAAGACATCAACATCTGGAAGTTCGATGTTAGGAGTGGTTGGAGCCACCACATTTTTAAGTTGTCTGTGGACCACCAAATCGATGTATCTTCTTAAAGGTGCATTGAAGTGAGTGAAAAGTGGTAAGTTCAAGTAGTAATGAGCATAACTACTGGCATCTTGACGTCCGGCGACGTAATATTTCGGCTTGGGCATACATTTGTATAATAAGATCTCAACACATTGACGCTTAATTGGATCTTCGATGGATAAAATGGAGTTTAAAAGAGTAGACGATGAAGAAGTATCGACTATAACCCCCAAATTCTTGGCCTTTCGGGCAAAAACTTCAAGTTTTTGAAGAGTAGGGAGGGATTGTCTTCTTAAAACAGCGGAATCACCTAATCCAGCATGGATTTTCGAAGCTACAGCAGCATTGACCTTATAAGAAAGCTCATTGAGGATGACGCTGGCAGTACTTTCGTTAAAAATGTTCAAATCAAGACGCACTTTTTCATCATCGAGTTGCTCCAACAAGGGTAAAGAAGGAGTGATACCAAGTTTGGAATTCTCAAGTCTCAGTCTTCTGAACTCTCTAGCAATCAACAGTAACGTTCTTACATAATCGCAGGTGGCAGAGCTAATATTCAATGCCTCTACTTCTTTGGAGGAGGTGTCATGATTTAAAATGGTGTCAAAGGCATTGTATGAAACATTTTGCTTGGGGACAATGACTGACTCTTGAATGGAAAAGTCTTCTACTTCAAAAGTATTTGTGTCAATAGCAAAAACTACCGACACAGCAAGGGATTTTTCCCCCTCCTTAAACAGTATAAGATTACTCACAGCCTCAGGAAACAACGGACTCAGTCTCTGAGGTAAGAAGACAGAAGAGGATCTCTTTTTCGCCTTACGATCTAATTGTGATCCTGGTCTCACAAAAAAGGAAATATCGACCACATGGAATCCCAATTCAATCTTGGTATTCAGAAGTCTCTTGACATGGACCGCATGATCTACAAATTCACCGTTTTGAGTAAAAGAAATGACGTATTCACTCAGATATTCGACTCTGGAGCTAGAATTTAATTCTGCTTCAATTGCTTCCGACGAGGGTAACTCTGAAACAAATGAATCTTCTTCATACTCATCTCCAGCGAAGTTATTATCCCTTAAAATCAGATCAATCTCGGTTTCAGGGTCGTCAATAGCACCCAATCTGTTGACCAAAGTTCCGAAAGGATGTAACGAAGTGATTGGCCATCTTTTAATCGAGGCAACAAACAATTGGTCCAGATATTTCTCGTGATTTTCTACGAAATCACGGGGTGCCTGTTCAGTTGGAATGGCAATCAAGGGGACCTTTTTATCAGTGGGCTTAAACCATACAATTTTCGGAGATTTTGGGGTCTGGATGTTCAGTTCTTTACCGTTTTTCTTATCCTTAGCAATCTGAGCCGCCTGAGCTGGTCTTAAAAGTCCCAATGTTCCAGAAAAGAGCTGCCCTGGGATCCGGTCCACAACTGCCACAACATGGCCGGCATACAATGGCTTGACGTCGTCATTGATTTCCTCTTCTTCGACTAAGAGTAACGATTGTCCCTCAACTTCAACGTCATCATTTTTCTTCATGGTGGGACGTTGTTTGAGCGAACCTCTACGGGTCAAGGAAGAGCCACCTTCTTCGACGTCACCATCGTTGTCACCATTCAGAGCAGAAGCTGAATTAGAAGCGGTGGTAGCACTGGTGGCATCATTATGGATATCATCATTGATTCCTGCTTTGAAAGTGTTATCTTTACGACGCTTTTTCTCTTCCTTTTCCTTTTTCAGTTCCCAAACTTCATCAACCACAAGAAGTTCCACTGCAACGAGATCACCTTCAAGAGCTCTGTTTCTATCCTTGGAGCCACAAATAAATATGTCGGCATCGAGGAGACCATCCGTGGCTACGTAAGCATCACTACGATTCTTTTTATTGACTCTGAGAGTTCCTGTGACCAATCTTCCGTCGGCAATGAGATCTGGAAGGGGCAGTTGAGGAAGATAGGGAGCGAAAAGCAGTTTTCTGCCGTTGGAGTTACCTCCACCGCCATTGCCATTGTTTGGGAGGAAGTTTGAGAGCAGCAGGGTAGATCCAGCGGCATGGTGATGATAATTGGCCGAATTGTTTGACCTGTGGCCAGGGGAAAACCCTGGAGGAGGCTCAAAAGTATTGTTTGCCGAGCTTGGTTTTTGCTGGTGTCTCCAATTTTGGTTGATATTGGAATTAGAGTCAAAATTACGCAGGTTCAGGCGATAGTGCAGGCCCTTCCTGTTGTGACCAGAGCCTCTTTCTGGTGAATAAGCCTCAAAGGCAGGGTTTGGAGGTAATAAAGAGGCGGGATTGGCAGGAGATTCCGGTGGGAACTTGAACAGAGGCTGACCATAGGCCAATGAGCGAGAACGAGAGTGAGAAGAGGAGGCGTTGGAGGTGTTGGTGGCCTGGTTCAGAGGCGGAGGAGTCGAAGAAGAGATGGAGGTTTGCAGAAATTCAGCTGCAAGTCCAGTGGGAGAATCTGCAGTGGCAGGGAACTTGAAAGAGTTAGGATTAGACTCAATGGGCATTGGGGGCAGAGATGTATTTCTGTTGTTTGATTCACGTTGGGTAGCGGCGGCTCTGATGGCTTCGTTGAGACCCAAAGAATGACGACGATTATGGCCATGGGAAGTCAGCAGATTCAGACCAGTACGTCTATGAGACGACCCCGGGACGGTAAGGGAGTTGTTATTTTGAGTTCCAGGACTACTCAGGTAAGCTTGGGAAGAAGAATTGAGTGACGAATTGGTATGTTGATGCTTCAGAGAATTGGCCGAGTTGGCAGGGTAAGAAAAATGCTGCTGTTGCTGCTGGAGGTACTGTTTTTGTTGGGCCTGAACAGCTTCAAGTTGTCTCTGAAGGTTGTACTGCTCCACCATGAGCGTGGTGAGCTCACTGGGGGACCTCCGGTGCGCAATGTGGAAGTTTTTGGGCTTCTTTTGATCCGACATTGACAATGCAAAGGGGTGGGCAGGGGAAAATCGGATTAAGAAGGTCGACGAAAAAAAGGTCACCCTAAGTTGTGCAGGAAAAGAATTGGGAGGAAGGGATATGGAGGGATTTAGAGGGGGGTGAAAGATGAGCAGGGAGGAGTGAAAGTGGGTGTAAGAGGGTAATATCGGTATATATGAGTTGTTTCAATTGAACGGAGCAGATCCGAATGCAATCGGATGTTCATCCCCCCTTTTATTTGGCTGGTGTTATGTGTTTCTTGCTCTATGAAGTGTGGGATATTTGGTAGTGTTGTGGGATGGAGGGGCGAAACTGAACTGGTTGCATCTCAGCACTCACGCAATCCTTCCTTACTTTACTTTGCACTGCAGGACGCAGCACTAAGTGGAGAAGAGCCTGAGAAGTAAAGGAGGAAAGGCAACGGGGGAGTTATAGAGAAGGGTGAAGGACGATAGAATGACAGAGATAGAGAGATGTGGAGCGATAGAGAGATGTGGAGAGAGAGAGAGAGGTGTGGACATAAAGACATGATAGATGAAGAAATGATAGATGAGTAAATAGCGGCAGATTGGTAGGTAGGTGGATAGTGGTAGCACGATTCAATGATTGGTGGTTCGGTGGATAGAAATAAACAAACGGTGGTATCTAGTATAGATGTACACAAACAGTGGTATCTAGTTTTGACTTGCAATTATCGTCCGTTTACTAAACACCGTTTTCTACCCCCATTCGACCATTTGAGCACAATCACCGTTATTATTCTGGCAGCACACGGTTATGCACCTTCTGTGCTGCGGTTCTGCTCTGCACAGCAAGCAAGCGACTCGGCCTGTTTCAGCTGCGTGAACGTAGATCAGTCTTCACAAAGTTCAATACCACTTCAAGATCCTCCTTTGTTTGCCCTGTTGTCTGCCCTCCACTGAGTCATCCTATTATCTTGGTGTAATTTTGCTTATACCTCGTCAATCCTTAAACCAGTACGACTCGCCTATCCCTTGCAATTATTGTGGAGCTATTGTTCAGGTGTTATGTAATGCTTTTTTTTTTACCAATCTATTTTTGGTCCTTTCTCTTCGTCTCCTCTTCAGATCTTTAGGAACAACAAAGCAGAAAGGGTCTCCTCCGTTATAATCAATCTCAGCTTTAATTGTTTATGTGTGCTTTTATGCCGTTGATCGACTGTAATTGAAGGTTTCTTTTCCCATTTTTGTATTCCATTCCTACTCCTATCATGCACTTTTACTTCTATTTTTATACTGATGTGCAGTTATGGTGTCTTCGTTAGATCCGGTTTGATCGATGATCTCTAATTCTCTGATTCCATATTGTCCATATTCTGTTTTCTACTACCAACCCCCAAACCACAAATTCATGTTCCTACATTCAATCCGTCCTTCCTTGCTGTGGGCTCTCTGTACTTCTTTTGCCCTTCGTCATTCTCCACTTCTTATGCGGCATATGCCTCACTGAGGAAGAAATTAGCAGTAGCTAATTAAGAAATCCGACGAATTGTGCATACATATATTGACTAACAAAGCCAACAAGCCCACTAAGCCGAAGCAAGGATGCATTGTACATATTGAGGTACATAATACCTTCCAAGGATGTGAGGATGTGCTAATAAAGGTTTGATACATTGTACAACGCGCTGGTAACACATTGGATCTTTCGAACTCTCTAACCCCTCTTTTAATTGGGCTTCGAGATTCACCTCAAGTTAAAGGCCAGCGAACTTATCGCCGGCACCTGACAACATCCCTGCAATTTACTCAAACTCTACCAAACTCTACCAAACTCTACCAAACTCTACCAAACTCTACTCAATCTCTACTCAATCTCTACTCAATCTCTACTCAATCTCTACTCAATCTCTACTCAATCTCTACTCAATCTCTACTCAAGCCGTACCAACCTCTACTCTACTCTACCCAACTAAACCAAACTACAAAACTCTATTCATTACTACTCCCAGAGCGGACATTTCCCCTGCATGGCATCGTTAGTCGATGCTCTAAGGGGTATATCTATGCACATAGGCGCCAAGTTCCATTATTTGACTGGACCTCGGTAAACGCTATCGGGCTGTGATGGTATAGATAGTGCTTCGCTACAAGTTCTCCTGATCGTCGATTACCTATTTTTTACGGTCAAATTGCAAGCAGATATTGTCCGAAATGCAACTCCACATTCCTCTATATCTATCATCTATCCGAAGTACATCACGCTTGAATAGTACATGTCTATCAATTATAATGATATCAGCTTTAATTCTATTGTATCTATCAGTCCTTTCAAAGCTTAACCTAAACCTAATAAAATCTATCACCCTTAGATTCTTCCTCTTCTACTTCCTTCTTCTACCTCTTGCTTTTTTGCATGTTGGCCCCCACATTCCCTTCCTGGAACCTTTTTTTCTCCATTCTTCCATCTGTTGTCAAGAGCTACTCGAATTTTACTACCTTACATGTCAACGAACGAGTATCTAAGAGAACAAGTTTACCAGTACGGGAGAAACTTGGAATAGATATCAATGTAACCTTACTAATTTCTTCGCCACTACCAACTTTAACCAGTTTACACCCGAATTCTTCTTGGTTACCAGCAAAGAAAATGTGAGGAGTCTCGCTTAAAGTGAAAGGATCGGTGTCATCGTTAGGATAGCAGTATAATGTATCAGGAGCTGTAGGGGCAATATTCTGCCATTTCATGCAAGACTCCATAATCTTCATTGTGGTTGGCTTTTCAGCAAAATACTTATAGATATCGTTTAAATTCTGACCTGAAGTACCCAAAATTCTTAAATCTTCTTTCTGTAGCCACATGGGGTTTGAAACTAGATGTTTATCGGATAAATATGACTTAGATGTTCTGAATAACGACCGATGAAGTGGAGGTTGTGGTATGAGTGTTTCAGTGGGGTCTTCTGGTCCAGGAAGAACTGTTAACCCGATAGAGGGAAGAAGTTCGTGTAAGAAAGAGTCAAATTTTTCAAGATTTTCTAAGCTTAACGTAGATGTGTTTTTCAGTCCATAGTGAGTTTTCTCGTCTATAGTTGGTTTTCCGGATACAATAGAATTACCAGCGATGACGAGATGGGTGATCTTAGTGGCAAGCTGCTGTTCTTCGTCACTTCCAAGCTCACCCACAAGAAATTGTTGAAGCAATTCATTGGAATTTGAATTACTCAGAGAGTCGAAATTGAGTCCGGATACAAACGCTATATAGTTTTCTTCGTTCAGTTGTTGTGCTCTTTGGATCTGTGATGCTGGTTGTGGGTAAGCGATATCGATAATTTCAAACACTCCAGCCTGTACTTCTACACCTAAAATGGCGACAATGCAACCGGTGACCAAGAGATTTCGGGCCAAAAATTCAGGATTGTGAAGAATGGCTCTACCACTTTCATCTTCTAACATCACTATCTCTTCTTTGTCATCTACGTAAGACTTTTTCTCTACCGGGAGTTTATCATCATCACCAGTTTCAACGTCCTTCAAGATGTTAAGTTTACCTGGCAAATCACAGAAAATAGTGCCACTGACCCAGCAGAGCTCTCCACTGGCGATATCCAAGATTTTTTTACGATGAATGATTGTGTGACCATCTCTTTTCATTTGTCCAGTGCCCCATTTTTGGCCTGCTACCAGATCAACGCGCTGTTTGAGGAGGTTTAAGCGGTTCTGGTACATGGAAAAGAACTGTTTTTCGTAGTTTCTGGAAGCTATCTTGAAGTCATCTTGTTTGTCATATGAAGAAGAGAACGAATCGGACTCACGGGCCCTTTTCTGTGCCGTGGTATTGCTGTTGGCGTGTTCCATACGCGTGTGTTCTTTGGGTGTAAATATTTTGAAAAAAATGGTCTATTGTGTGAGAGAACTGAAAATTGGGGGAGGAGGGAAGAGGAAGGTAGAGGGAGGGGATGATGATGAAGGTTAAGAAGGTGATGAAGGAGGTAATGAAGAACGATTAATGAAGGAGGTCGATTGATTTGTGATGATAGATTTCAGAGGATTTTGTATCCAGAGTTTTCGAATTATTGATAGGGAACTTTATCCAGTAGTTCTGTTACGTAGCTGTCTAGGACGTTTTTCGTGTGGGCTCTTTACCCCGTAAAAGTGGTTAAAATAATCAAAAAACGATCAGAATGGTGAAACGATTCAAAATGGTCAGGTAGAGATGCTTACAATAGCTCACATATATATGCATATGTATACGCATGTAAAGTGATTTTACACATGATATTTCATATTTACACACTTGTAAACATCCTACAGATTCTAATACCTATGTTGATTTATGCATTATCCTATGACGAGCACTTCTTAACCCACCTGTCTTGCTCACCTTCACTTCACCTGTACTCCTCAACTCTTTTGTGTATCATTCA
Source organism: Kurtzmaniella quercitrusa (assembly GCA_030570095.1). Classification (NCBI taxonomy): domain Eukaryota; kingdom Fungi; phylum Ascomycota; class Pichiomycetes; order Serinales; family Debaryomycetaceae; genus Kurtzmaniella; species Kurtzmaniella quercitrusa. The sequence goes on along the minus strand of JAJLUZ010000018.1, from coordinate 150,815 downwards.
TCTCTTTATCTCTTCATCTCCTTATCTCTTCATCTCCTTATCTCTTCATCAATCTAAGCTCTCTTCTGTTTCTTGTGCTTCTTCTCAACTGACTTCCCACTTGCTCCAATAGTAATATTCACCTTTGGTGGCACATCAAACCCAAACAGCTTAGCAACTTTAACCAAATCAAGCTTGTCAATCTGGTAAACTGTCTTCAAATGATGCAGAGCATAGGCCTGTAAATAAGCTCTATAACCATCCTTGGCCAGCTGATGCAACCAATAGTTGCTCTTGATCAATTTGGTGAGCTGTGCTTGTACGTTGGCTATCTTCTTTTCTGGGAATTCGTATTCATTCAACGGCACATTAGCGGCCTTTAAATAACGCAAGAATCCCAACTCCAGTGGGGTCAAAAACATAAGCGAACGACCCTTTCCATTAGTACCACGAGCAGTTCTACCTACTCTATGGATATAGTCCCTTGGATCATCTGGTGGATCAAATTGAATGATCCAATCAACTGCTGGAATATCCAATCCTCTGGCGGCAACATCTGTACATACCAAAATTCCCAGTTTGGCATTACAAAATTCGAAAAACGTGTTGGTACGTTTCTGTTGCTTTTGTTTACCATGAAGATCCACCACTGGTAAGTCGATGTAGTTCAACAACTCTCCGAAGTATTTGACACAATTACACAGTGATAAAAACACAATGATCTTCTTCTTTTGGTTTCTCTTCAAGAACAGGAAAAGTAAAAGGAACCGTTTATCAGATTCACAAGTAACGTAACCTTGTTCCAACCCATCAGCGGTAGAAACTGAGGTTTCAGGAACAACATTGATATAAAGTGGACCCTTTCTGAGAGAAATTCTGGCCAAATCTTCCACTTTAGTGGTCTGAGTGGCCGAGAAAAGCATCGATTGACGTTCTTCCAGGGGCAAAATCTTGATAATCTGGCGCATTTCATCTTCGAAACCAATTTCCAAGATTCTGTCTGCTTCATCGATGACTAAGGCCTTCAAATTTTTGAAGATAAACCCAGGGGTGTTTTGAAGATGATCTAAAAGTCTACCAGGAGTGGCAATCAAAATATTGACACCTTTGGCCAACTTTTCCGCTTCTTGACGACGGTTAGCACCTCCAATGACAATACCAAAAGTCTGAGTATGATGAGCCATCAATTCACGAGCAACACCGAAGATTTGTAATGCCAATTCTCTTGTTGGAGACACCACAATAATCCCGGTACCATTTCTGGGCTTGAACTTAAGAGAATAAAGCATTTCAATGGCAGGAATAAGGAAAGCAAGGGTCTTACCGGAACCTGTCTTGGCAGCACCTAAGACGTCTCTACCAGCAAGTAAAGGAGGAATGGTTTTGGCTTGAACCTTGGTCATTTTGGAGAATCCCATTTCTTGGATAGCCTTCAAAGTTGGGGCCGAGAGTCCAGCCTGATCGAAGTCGTAGTTAACATCCTTATCCTCATCGTCGTCATTGACTTCCTGTTGAGCTTTGGCCTGTGGCTTGATCGACTCAGCAAGCTTCTCATCCTCCTTCTTAGCAGCATCTGCCTTCTTTTTGCTCTTCTTACTGGTAGGATCTTGCACGTCTTCGCCTAGAAGCTGAGCCACTTCATCGAAATCTTCGTCGAGCTCTTCAACAAGCTTCTCGTTTTGACCGTCATCTACATCCACATCTTCTTCAACTCTTTGCCTCTTCTTAGACCCTTTGGGGGCTCTGGACAGTGTACTTTTAGCCATTATAAGCACACTTTCTGTTCGGGTTGGCTTATAAATTCTTCATCCTCCTCATCGCGATGAGATGGTGGTGGTTTATGTGCAGGCGTATCATTTCAAAATTTTGAAACATCGAAAATTGAAAAAAATAAAAAAACTTTTAGGAAGGCAACAAAATGATGTCACGTGATTACGTCGCTTAATTCGGAAGGCAGACTCATTCTTGCCAAACTAAAGAGACAATATATATATATAGAGAAGAAAATTCTTCGAAGAATAGAGTAAATATGGCATATACAGTGACATCTACGAGCTCATTTATGCAAGCCATGGCACCTATGGAAGCCATGCTTGATTCTTTGGGTGTAGCCGGTCCACAAGAGGTAAAACATCCTCAAATAGCGTCTTCTTCTGACAAGATCAAAGCGATCGGCGATATTGTTAGCAAGTTTAGTGAAATATCGCCAGAGATTTTAAAGAAAGTAAATGATTCGGATGACTCAGAACACATTTTGGAAGAAATCAAGCTTCTGTGTAGTAGAATAGATCAAGGTAATGGTGACCACTCGACAGGTAATCATGTTTTCAATTCTGTGAAGAACATAGTTAAGACAACAATGGATAAAGATGGTGGAGATGAAGAGTTACAATCCCAATTATTCGATATTTTAGGGTTTGATGAATTTGATCTTATTGTAAAGATCGTTCAGAACAGAAATGTCATTTTACATGAAATAGATCCAGTGGATTCTACAGAAATATCAACTTCGTTATCTTCAACCTCTTCAAGAACCTTGACCGCTCAAGAACGAGCTCAACTCATCGTAGATAACCGTAATAAAGGTAAGCATATGAAATTTACCGAACGAGTATCTAATCAGAAATACCCTCACGTTTTTCAAAAGGTAGATCCTAATCATTTAGCCGCATTGTCCGGTGGGAAAGTTGGTCTCCCAGAGGGAACTACTAGAGAGAGTTATGGGGTATACGAAGAAGTAGTAATTCCTTACTCTAAGAACCGAGTTAATCGATGGATAAAAGATGACCAGTTGGTACAAATCTCTAAATTGGACTATCTCTGTCGACAGACATTTCCCAACTACAAAACTCTTAACAAAATGCAGAGTTTAGTATTCCCCGTGGCCTATAATACCAACGAGAACATGTTGGTGTGTGCTCCAACTGGTGCTGGTAAAACTGATGTAGCTCTTTTGACCATTTTGCATACAATTAACCAATACGTCACCGAAACTGGTGGAGATGAAATCGATATAGACTACTCTGAATTTAAGATTATCTATGTAGCACCACTTAAGGCCCTTGCCGCAGAAATCGTGGATAAATTCTCCCTGAAACTTCGCTGGCTTGGTGTAACGGTCAAAGAATTGACAGGTGATATGCAATTGACCCGACAAGAGATAGCCCTGACCCAAGTTATTGTGACTACCCCTGAAAAATGGGATGTAGTGACCAGAAAGCAAGGTGGGGACAATGATCTTGTGCTGAAAGTCAGATTACTTATTATTGATGAAGTCCATTTATTGCATGAGGATAGAGGTGCAGTGATAGAAACCCTTGTAGCTCGTACATTGAGACAGGTAGAATCGACACAACTGATGATCAGAGTGGTTGGTCTTTCTGCTACATTACCCAATTATCAAGATGTGGCCGACTTTTTAGGAGTCAATAGACAAATTGGGATGTTTTACTTCGACCAGTCCTTTAGACCATGTCCACTTCAACAAGAATTGATTGGTGTTAGAGGGAAAGCGGGTCTGAAAGTAGCCCGAGAAAACATAGATAAGATTTCTTATGAAAAATTAGTCAAGCATGTAGCCGATGGATTCCAAGTAATGGTGTTCGTTCATTCGAGAAAGGATACGTTTAAGACGGCGCAAACGTTCATTCAAATGGCAAGACTGAACCATGAAAGTGATTATTTTGATTGTTCTGCTGATTCGCCAGAGTACGAATATTTTTTGAAAGAAATGGGTAAGAATAATCGTAACAAGGATCTGAGAGAATTATTTCCCTCTGGTTTTGGTATACATCATGCTGGAATGCTTCGTACTGATCGTAATTTAACAGAGAAGATGTTCACATCTGGTGCAATCAAGGTTTTGTGTTGTACTGCAACCTTGGCATGGGGTGTGAACCTTCCTGCTGCTGTAGTTATTGTCAAGGGAACTCAAATATATGATGCCAAAAAGGGTGGCTTTATGGATTTAGGTATCCTGGATGTGCTCCAAATTTTTGGTCGTGCTGGTCGTCCCCAATTTGGTGAAGAATTTGGAACTGGTATCTTAATATCTACCAGTGATAGACTTGATCATTATGTGTCTCTTATTGCTCAACAACATCCGATAGAATCAAGACTCAGTGATCGGTTGGTTGATAATTTGAATGCAGAAATTGCTCTTGGCACAGTCACCAATGTCGATGAAGCTGTTCAATGGATTGGATACACTTATATGAACGTAAGAATGAGAAAAAACCCCTTCGCTTATGGTATTGATTGGAAAGAATTGCAACTGGATCCCACCCTTTTAGAAAAAAGACAGAAAATGGTTATTTCTGCTGCCAGAAGATTGCATCAATTGCAAATGATCGTGTTCGATGAATCATCTGGACTGTTTATGGCCAAAGATTTAGGAAGAATAGCGCTGGATTTTTATCTTTTGAACAATTCAGTAGAAATTTTTAACCAAATGGTGAACCCTAGAGCCACCGAAGCAGATGTATTGGCTGTTTTGAGTATGAGTAGTGAATTTGATGGGATCAAATTTAGAGAGGAAGAAAAGAAGGAGTTGGAAAATTTATTAGATCTCGTGCCTTGTCAAGTTGCTGGTAAACTAACCAAATCAAAGGAAGATGAAGAGAAGGGAGTAGACCTGTCTCCAGTTAAGACAAACATTCTTCTCCAAGCTTTCATTTCCAAATTACCCGTTAAAGATTCAGCATTGATCTCGGATCTTAATTACGTTGCCCAAAACTCTGCTAGAATTTGTAGAGCTTTATTCCTCATAGGTATCTATAGAAGATGGGGTCAATTTCTGAGGGTTATGCTCAATCTTTGTAAAAGTGTGGATAAACAACTCTGGGGTGGTAATGATCATCCTATTTGTCAGTTTGAAAAGTTGCCTGATTCGGTCGTAAGAAGCTTACGTCTGAAAAATCCGTCAATGGAGTCCTTGAGAGATATGGAAATTGGTGAGTTGGGGGATTTAGTGGGTAATCATAAGGTTGCTAAATCCTTAGCTAAGATGATTGACAGATTTCCCTTCATCGAAATAGATGCTGAGGTTTTTCCTATTACGTCAAACGTCTTGAGGGTTCATTTAGATTTGACCCCAGACTTCCTCTGGGACGAAAAGTATCATGGAGGGATTCAAGCCTTTTGGGTAATGGTGGAGGGTTCGGAAATCAGCAATAACGGAAGCGAATTGCTTCATGTCGAAAGAATAATTATGAATAAGAAAAGTGTGAAGAGTGGCACTCCTCAGAGTATGGATTTCATGATCCCATTGACTGATCCTCTTCCTGCTCAAATAGTGGTTAAGGTTGTCAGCGATATGTGGATCGGACTGGAATCCACACATACTGTTCTGTTTCAACATTTAATTCGCCCTACCAACGAAACCATCAGGACCAATTTACTCAGATTACAACCTCTTCCCATTTCTGCTTTGCATAACCAAAAAATTGAGGAGGTCTATTCTTCTAGGTTTCAATATTTCAACCCCATGCAAACCATGACCTTCCATTCTTTGTATAATACTAACTCGAGTGTTTTTGTGGGATCTCCTACTGGATCAGGTAAGACAGTTGTTGCAGAATTAGCCATGTTCCATGCATTCAAGAAATTTCCAGGACTGAAGGTAGTTTACATTGCTCCAATGAAGGCTTTGGTTCGTGAAAGAGTTGATGATTGGAGGACGAGATTGTGTGGTAATAAGCTGCCCACGAAACTTAAACTTGTGGAACTTACGGGTGATTCTCTTCCTGAGGCAAGAGACGTCAGACAGGCTGATATAATTGTCACCACTCCTGAAAAATTCGATGGTATTTCCAGAAACTGGCAAACCAGAAAATTCGTTCAACAGGTTTCGCTTGTGATTATGGATGAAATCCATTTGTTGGCTAGTGATAGAGGTCCTATTTTGGAGATGATTGTCAGTAGAATGAACTACATCTCGGAACAAAGAAGAAAGCTGCAAAATGGGAATACAGATAATGACATTCGTTTACTTGGAATGTCAACCGCTGTTTCAAATGCTATTGATATGGCTGGGTGGCTAAGAGTCAAGGAGGGTTTATTCAATTTCCCACTGTCAGTTCGTCCTGTTCCGTTGCAAATGTATATTGATGGTTTCCCTGATAATCTTGCTTTCTGTCCATTGATGAAAACTATGAACAAGCCAGCCTTCACGGCTATCAAACAACATTCTCCTACAAAACCTGTATTAATCTTTGTGGCTTCAAGAAGACAGACACGGCTCACAGCTTTAGATCTTATTCATTTGTGTGGTGCTGAGTCTAATCCAAGAAGATTTTTGAAAATGGATGAATTTGAATTAGAGGAAACCCTCGCCAAAGTAAAAGATGAGACATTAAAGTTATCTTTACAATTTGGTATGGGATTACATCATGCTGGTCTAGTAGAATCTGATCGTCAGATATCCCATAAACTTTTCGAAGCTGGAAAATTGCAAATTTTGATTGCCACTTCCACATTAGCTTGGGGGGTTAATCTTCCAGCACATCTCGTTATAATCAAAGGAACCCAGTTCTTCGATTCCAAAATCGAAGGTTACAGGGATATGGATTTAACTGATATTTTGCAGATGATGGGCAGAGCTGGTAGACCTGCTTTCGATACTAGTGGTACTGCTATTGTTTACACGAGGGAGCTGAAAAAGATGTTCTACAAACATTTTTTGAACGTTGGGTTCCCTGTGGAATCTTCGCTTCACAAGGTTCTCGACGATCACTTGGGAGCAGAAATTGCTGCTGGTTCTGTTAAGAGTAGACAAGAAGCACTTGACTTTTTAACCTGGACATTCTTATACCGTCGGGCCCATAACAACCCCACCTATTATGGCATTGAAGACATGTCACCTCAGGGGGTTCTGGAATATCTCAGTGTGTTAATTGATACCACTATCAACAATTTGAAGGATTCAAGCTGTGTTATTATTCAGCCAGTTGCCAAAGGAGACAACCTCATAGCTACTCCATACTTACACATTGCCTCTTACTACTATTTGCTGCATAAAACTATTCGGAACTTGATCTCAAAATTAGAGCCTAAATCTACTTTCAGAAACATGTTAAGGTACTTGTGTGAAGCTACTGAATACGATGAGTTGGCTACTCGTCATGGTGAAGAACTTATCAATATGGAAATGCTGAGGGCCATGCGATACCCACTCGAGGATTTGGAATGTGAATATGTGTGGGATCCACATGTTAAGGCGTTTCTCTTACTTGAGGCGTACATGAGTCGAGTTGAGCTTCCTATTGCAGATTATGTTCAAGATACCGTTGCTGTATTAGATCATGCCTTGCGTGTTTTGCAAGCGTATGTCGACGTTTGTGCTGAGTTGGGTTACTTACATGCCGTGCTTATTTGTGTTGAACTCATGAGATGTATCAAACAAAGATGTTGGTACGACGATGACCCAGTTTCAATGCTTCCAGGGCTTGAAATTCTGCCTCGAAGTGAAGATTCTGGACCTAGATTAACCCTCAAAGAGATAGGGAATCTAAAGGGTAAGCAATTGGACGATGTTGTGCGTAAATTAGGAGTGTCAAATGACCGTAACAAGCGATTTGAGTTTTTAAAGATAGCGAAGACTCTTCCAATTGGAACTTTGAGCGTTCGCCAGAACAATGTAGAGCAGTTAGAGGTTGACTTTGCCCACGGGAATGATCCTTTAAACAAAGAATTCCATGTTCATTGTCCGCAGTTTCCCAAAGTCCAAAGAGAGTCGTGGTTTATAATCTTATGTCGTGGTGAAGAGCTTTTGTTGATCAAAAGAGCTCTGCCAAAGTTGGTGGGAAAAAAAGGAAGAGTCCAAGGAATATTGGAGATTCCACAAGAGTACAGGGGCCAAGCAGTCACCTTGAGACTTGTCAATGATGCCATGGAGTTGGATTATAAGCAAGAGCTTGTATTGAAGGAGTAGGAAAAGGTACTGCCGTAATAGACAGAGAAGAGATGGCTTAAAAAGAAGAAATATAGATAGCATCATAAATGAGGATCATATAGAATTATTAGATGTATCTAGAGTGAGGAAAAGATCAGAGTAGAAATAAATGATATATCAAAAGCATACAGTTATCTCTAGACAAAAAGAAATCCTATTCTTTCTAAATTCACTGAATATGGTATGGCTGAAAATGCAATTTATTATACAATCTATACTGTAGTGTAGTCAGTAGTCTACTCGAAGAAATCATCTTCTTCCTCCTCCTCTTCTGGCCTGTCCTCTGGAGCATCAATTTCTGCTCCACCCGTCTTGTAAGTATGGTGGTCAATGCTAATCTGCTTGCCCTCAAGAACATCATCAATCAGGAACGGCAATTTATCATCGTTGAGCTGATCTTCTACCAATTTCCGGAACTCACGACGACGCTTTTCTGTACGTTGCTGGCCAAGTTTTGCCTTTTCATTGTTTGTGGTGGATGCATCTTCATTTTCTTTAGCATTTGGATACAAGGAGATATATTTCTCCTCCTTGGGGAACAACACCACATATGCTACATCCACCTCAGAGTGATGAACCACTTTTCTGGCCTTCTTCACATCTTTTCTAACATCGGTAGCCTTCATTTCTTCAAGGTGTTTCCGGGCCTGTTTCAATTTCCGAATGGCCTTCTTTCTTTCGAAAAACCGTACCATATGGTATTTTTTGGCTGTCTTTTTAGCTTTCGACACTCTTTCAGTATTTGAAAGTTCAACTCGAAGGGCCTTTAAGGTTCTTTCATTCTCCATTCGTACATGAGCTGGGAGGTTATCTTTCTTCAAAAGTCGAGAGATATCTCTGATTTTTTTGTTTATTTTGGCGGATCCACCTCCCAATATATCTGATACACCAGAAGAGGAGGCACCCCGACCTCTTGATTTAATGCTTTTACCGTGATTACCCTGGGCCATCGCTTGAATTATGGTTGATGCGATGAGCAGAAACTTTTATAAAAAAAAATATTTGGGTCTAAGAAAAACCATCATTAGAATTTCGAAAAACTCAATTATTACAGTCAACGACCAATAACTTATAAAGAGATCAATAGCAGTTTAAGGGTAAAATCATGGGTATTATCGAGAAAATAGCGCAGATCCAGGAGGAACTTGCACGTACCCAAAAGAATAAGGCCACCGAGTATCATATTGGTCTTCTTAAGGGTAAACTTGCTCGGTATAGAAGAGAACTCTTAGAGCCAGCCCCTGGACAAGGTGGTTCTTCAGGAGGTCAAGGATTTGAAGTTGCTAAAGCAGGAGATGCTAGAGTGTCGTTAATTGGATTCCCCTCGGTGGGAAAATCATCTTTTTTAAACAAAGTCACCAATACAAAGAGTGAGGCTGCTAGTTATGAGTTTACCACTTTGACATCAGTAGGAGGGATTCTTGAATACAATGGAGCTGAAGTACAAATCGTTGATCTTCCTGGAATTATCAAGGCTGCTGCTCAAGGAAAGGGTCGTGGAAGACAAGTTATTGCAGTTTCGCGAACATCAGACCTCATTTTGATGGTGTTAGATGCAACCAAGAGCAATGACCAGAGACAGATTTTAGAAAATGAATTGGAGCTGATGGGGATTCGACTCAACAAGCAACGCCCCAATATTGCCCTTAAGATCAAGAAAACCGGTGGAGTTAAGTTGACATTCGTACTGCCCCCAAAACATTTAGATGAGAAGATGGTGAGTGCTATTTTGAAAGACTACAAGATTCACAACGCTGACGTTTTGATTCGAGACGATGAGGTTACAGTGGACGATTTCATTGATGTGATTAATGAGCAGCATATTCTGTACATCAAATGCTTGTATGTGTACAATAAGGTGGATGCGGTTTCATTAGAAGAGTGTGATCGTTTGGCTCGTGAACCCAATACCGTAGTAATGCTGTGTGAATTGGATTTGGGAATTGAGGATTTGAAGGAGGAAATATGGCGTAAGTTAGGGTTGGTTAGGATTTACACCAAGCGTAGGGGGGTAGCTCCGAACTTTAAAGACCCAATGGTGGTCCGTGAGGGACTGAGTATCACCCAGGTGTGTGATGCTGTGCATAGAGACATGAAAAACCAGTTCAAGAATGCTCTGGTATGGGGACTGAGTGCAAAACACTCGCCACAGAAGTGTGGGTTGTCTCACCCAGTACATGACGAAGATGTGGTGCAAATTGTCACCAAATAGTAATGGATGATACTATTTTGAAGAAGAAATGGAATTCGACGACTTAATGATTTGTAGTAGTGAAGAGTTGTAGTGAGTAGTTAAAGAGAATGGTTTTAGATTAAGGAATTATTTAGGAAGTACAATCTATTGAAAGATCGATAAAACGAGTTCAATCATGGCATTGGCTTTTGAAGTCGCTTAGTTCAATAAATCTGAATTTTTCAGAGTTGGCTTTTATAAGATTAGCAATTGATAAATTATGATTTGTAGGCTATCACATGGCATTTTAAAGAGTAACTTCTTCTAATGAAGAGTCTGACTATACATAAATACCATAACCTTCCAACGTCTTGCAAGTTTTCTGTATGTATCACTGTATTTATTTTGACCTCTACTTACCCCAGATATCGTATTTTCTGATATCGCTTCGAAAGAGCTTAAATTTCTCAATACGCGTTCCTTTAGATCAAGATGGACGTAGAAGATAGGGTCAATGCCTCACCATACGAAGAGGAGCCTCTGGTATTCGAGACATCGGATGTAGAGAGTCTTCTCAATGTTCCAGTAGTTCAAAATGAAGAACCTGACGTAGTTGTAACTGCATTAGATGTGGAGCAGTCTAGAGAGAAGTTCATTTTGAATGAAGTAAATGAAAATTCACGATGGGACTTCCTGGGGGCAGTGGAACTTCCATTGGGTAGAAGTGGGTATGAGACTGATAAGATCAGCGAAACAAGGGCCATGAAATTGTCAAGAATTGCCCGAGAGCTCGAAGAAATAGATATTGATGAAGAAGAAACGGACCGAAATACTATCGAAGAGCTTAATTTGAAACTCAAAAAGCTTTTAGGAGGCACCAGTACTCAGATTCACAGCAGCAATGTTGATGAAACTCTTTTTCGAGTTTCAGATGCCATAAATGTAGAAACCCCGTCGAATTTGTCGAAAACTAGCCCCACTAATTCGAAGAACCACACTGGAGCAAGCACGGGAACAAACACCAACGTAGGTAAGATACTAGCAGTAGAATCAAGAATATCTAAGATAGAAAGCCGTGTTGGGAATGGTCACCAATCGATACCAGCTCAGCTTGACGACTTAAGCAGAAAAATGGAGATAGTGTATAACCCAGAACATCACACCGACCAGCTTGAGTCGAGGCTATTAGAGCTTAACAAACATATGGAGACCTACTTGGCGCAGAAGAGATTAGAGCAACTTGGTGGAAGCTCAAAAGAGGAGACAGTAGCCCCCCTGGGGCTGGCAGTTACGTCCGAGGCCAAGATTGAAGATATATATTCAAAGCTTGAAGGCTTCAGTGAGTTCCAAGAGGTATTACCTCGCTTGCTTGGACGATTACGATCTCTATACGAGGTTCATGGTGAGATAAACGGCACTGTAGGTAGTATTAGACTGGTAAATGTCACTATAGATTCTGTAAGGCAGGAAATCTCCAGGTGGGATCGAGCCGTTAATGAGCTTAATGCTGGATTAGTAGAGCGAGAGACACAATTTATGGCAAATAAAAGTTCGATAGAGGAGTCAGTATATAGATTAGAGAACAGAATCAAAGAGTTGGAGGCTAAAATGGGTAAATAAGAAATATAAGGAAGAAAATAGAATGGAATAAAATAAAAAGCAGTACATAGTAGAGTAAGAGCCAGGAAATGATAGAATAATATAGAGAGATCAGGTAGACCCGGTCTCAAGAGAAGCACAATAGACAGACTACTTAAAATCTGGTCTACATGGTGAACAGTCAATAGGAAGAGAAACAAGGTACTGCAGAACAAAAAAATACCCATTGAATGCACAGACAAAATCTAACGAACCCCAACACATACAAAGCTATGAACAGCAAAGAACTCCTCTTTTTCTCTTTTTCTCTTTTTCTGTTTTTTGAACTCCTGCTTTTCTATCTGTTTAACTTCTCTTTTCCTCCCCTTCTAGAGTAACAATTATACAATTTACAGTGTAGGGGTAGTAACCCCACAATCGATATATCGCAGAGTAAACCTCTGAGTTAACGGAAATCCCTGAGAGGTATGAGTAACCCTAGACAAACAACCTGATTTTTATTCCACCTTTTCCGTTACTAGCTACATATCTCTTCATCACTGCGCGTTCTTCTTCATTTTAATCCGTTATTATCCCCATCTATACACCCTTAACGTCCTTTCATCTCTTCTCGATCATTCTCCTAACCATCGATAGCGCTTAAACGCATAGATGGGGTCTAGATCACGTGCGCCTTCCTCGCTTCGTTTTCCTCTTTTAACCTTACTCACTCATCACACCCGTCTCGCCTGCGGCTGCCGTTCACGCTTCATGCAATGGTGCAACCGAAACGGTTATAAAAGGATGGCATCTCCGCCGTTCGAATCCCAACTATTAATACATCAATGTTGAGATCATCAGTGCGTTCATCATCTCGTACGCTTACCAGAGTATTTGCCACCAATGTGGCAGTCTCTGCACCTTCTTTGAACGTTCCAGCTCGTCGTTGGGCGTCTCAAATCCACTTCCCTAAGGTCCCTAAGACTCTTACCAACGAAGCAGTCAAAGATTTCACCTTCAAAGACCAAAAGGACTGGGATCTTTTGCGGGCTTCAATCTCCAAATTCACCGATGGTGAACCCTTGAACGTACCAGTTGTCATCAACGGTCAACGCTTCCACAGAGGTAGAAAGATCTTGCCTCAAGTCAACCCCGCCAAACATGCCCAAAACTTAGCTAATGTTGCCCAGGCTTCACAATCAGATATCCAGGCTGCCATTGAAGCAGCCAAGAATGCTAAGGCTGCATGGGCTGCCACTCCTTGGACTGACAGAGCTGCCATCTTCTTGAAGGCTGCTGATCTCATCCTGACAAAATACCGTTACGATATGCTCGCAGCCACCATGTTGGGCCAAGGTAAAAACGTATATCAGGCTGAAATCGACTCCGTCGCTGAACTTATTGATTTCTTTAAGTTTAATATCAAGTATGCTGAAGAAATTTACCTGTCCCAACCCGTGGAACTGTCTCCTGGTGTATGGAACCGAGCTGAATATAGACCTTTAGAAGGCTTTGTTTACGCCGTTACTCCATTCAATTTCACCGCTATTGCTGCCAATTTGGTCGGAGCCCCAGCTTTAGTGGGAAACACCGTTGTATGGAAGCCTTCTGCTACTGCTGCTTTGTCAAATTACTTACTTCTTACCATTTTAGAAGAGGCTGGCTTGCCCAATGGTGTAATCAATTTCGTTCCTGGTGAGCCAAATGAAGTTACTGATGCTGTTCTCAACGATTCTGCCTTCTCTGCTCTTCATTTCACTGGTTCTACCGCTGTGTTCAAGAACTTGTACGTCAAAATCTCTCAAAATGTTGCTGAGGATAAATATCGTGACTTCCCTCGTATTGTTGGAGAAACCGGTGGTAAAAACTTCCATTTAGTTCATCCATCGGCATCGATAAATCACACTGTCTTATCCACTCTTAGAGGAGCTTTTGAATATCAAGGACAGAAATGTCTGGCTACTTCCAGATTATACGTTCCTGAACTGATGTGGCCACAATTTTCAGAAAAATTGACCGCTGCTATGGAGAACATCACTGTGGGTAATACCTCTGACCCTTCGTCATTGAACGCGTTTGTAGGACCAGTTATTCATGAGGCATCTTTTGATAAGCTTGCTGGAGTGTTGGATGCCGCCAAAAAGGATGAAGATGTCACTGTAGTAGCTGGAGGAAACTACGATAAGGCCCAAGGATACTTTGTGGAGCCCACATTGCTTCAAGTGTCAAGACCAGATCATCCATACTTGACCAACGAGTTCTTTGGTCCTATTTTGACCGCCTATGTATACCCAGATGCCGATTATGAAAAGATAATGGATCAGATCGATGGTGCCACCAAATACGGTTTGACTGGATCCATTTTCGCTCGTGATCGTCTGGCTATTCGTGCCGCTGAAGAGAAACTCAGATATTCTGCTGGTAACTTTTACATCAACGACAAACTGACTGGTGCTGTCGTTGGACAACAATGGTTTGGGGGTGCTAGAATGTCTGGTACCAACGATAAGGCTGGATCCGGTAACATTTTGCTGCGGTTCTTATCGATCAGAAACATCAAGGAGAATTTCTACGAGTTGACTGATTTCAAGTATCCATCCAACATTAGTAAATAGGAAATATGTGACGGGTATTGAGTGATGTAGAGTAGAAGAGAGATAAATATGGAAGATCGATACGCAGATAGATATGAAGATATAAATTGATATATAAATGGAGATGTAGAGGGAATGGAGAGGTGACGGAGAGGTGACGGAGAGGTGATGAAGATGAAAGAAAAGGATATGAAGATGACATTTTGATGCAACAAAATTAGTAGCATACCTCCGACTACTTTTGTGCTCTCTCATTAAACTGCTACGTCCATTTCAATTCGTGTAATATAATACTACCTTAGTACCTTTCTTGCTATAGCCTATTATCACCTGTTCTGACGGTTATGATAACCCCCGGATTCCAAGTTCAATTATTTAGTACTCGAAATACATAAATGGTCGTTCATTATGGCAGTTTTCGCTAGTCATTCTACTCATTCTGTTTCCTCTAGTTCTTCTTCTTTCATACCAGATTTCGCTGCCTTTTTTAGTTTTTGTAGGGTTGGTTTTGCGGGGCATAGCCTTGATTGTAGTTCTGGGGTCCATTATATCCCTGATTTCCCTGATATCCCTGATATCCTTGGTTTTGTCCTGGTGGTGGATAACCCTGTGGAGGATAACCCTGTGGTGGATATCCCATTTGAGGCCCCGGAGGCGGTATAGGTTGAGGAATCCATTGTGGTTGTGCCAGCACAATTCGTCCCAAGCCATGACATATTGGACAAAGCTCCTCATCCAAAAGAAAATGGGTGATACCTGAACCACGACAACGGCCACATAAAGTGCCCCCTATTCTTGGATCTCCAGGAGCTACTGGTCTTGCAGTTCCTGGGCCCCCTACTTGAGTTATCGTGGTAGCCCCACCAAAGAATGGAGACGGAGAGAACAGAGAATAGGATACACTAGGTCCACCTTGACGAGGTGCAAATCGCAGCCAACAATCTTTACATGTCTTTCCATTTTTCCTCTTTGTTCCAGTATTCTCACATTTTTCGCAGAGAAATCCTCGAGGGTATTTGAATGGAAGAGCAGAATTTGGGTTATAAGAGTGTTTATTCAAGTAGTAGGCTCTCCAACATTTGGAACACATTTCACCTGATTTCGTTTTGTAGCCAGTGTTTTTACATTTAGAACAAAGATAACCTTTAGGATAGCTGAAGGGCAAATTTCCATTGGAATATAGACTTTGCTCATTGACGTTTGAAGCCAGGGCAGCCCCATTGCCGTTGGTATTATTGGAAGGTCTTGGAGCCGGCGGGCGGGACGAAGTTGAAGCGGAAGAGTTCCCGAAAGATGTGAAGGTTGAATTCGAGCTGGAATGACTCGAACCCAGAGTTTGGGGCCGATTTGGAGGTGGTGGTGCTAAATTGGAACTATTCTGATTCACAGCATCATCATACGACGGTGGTGGGACATCCGGGATGTCGTCTCTATCCGTAGTACCCATGATTTTTTGGGGGAATGCAGAGCAGATTGGATCATATGTTGTAGGGCTTGTGCAGGAGGGCTGAGCGGGCCAAGAGATGATCAAGAGAGGGAAGAGAAGGAGAGAGAGAAGATGAAAGAAGCAAAAGAAGCAAAAGAGACGGACTGATGAAAAAAAAAAGTCTCTATTTCAAAAGGTGTTCGTTCTAAAGTGGTCTTTCTAAAGTGGTTATCGCTCATTCCCAAGCTGCTTTAAGTTGTTTGCCTCCTCTTGTCATCTCTCCTCTCTTCTCTCTTTTTCTCTCCAAACATCCCGCTTATTTCTCCCGCTTATCTCTCCCCAATTTGCCAGCTCGCAGCAACCATCCTCCCATTCAACACCCAACCATCCTTTAGGTGTCTTTTCTGTCTCGCCGTTTCTTAAACACCACACAATGATCTGGTTATCTGAGCGCCAGAGTATGTATAAGTATCTTTGACGGGTTATCAAGCATTCTAACAGATAGAATTTGGAGTTGGCTTCACTGCCGGCGGTATATTTTTCTTTATTTTCGGCATTATGGCCTTTTTCGACGCGGCTTTCTTAGCATTGGGCAATTTGCTTTTTGTTATCGGCCTTATCCTAATTATTGGACCTCAAAGAACGATAACGTTCTTCAGTCGCCCGGGTAAGATTAGAGGCACAGTTTGCTTTTGTTTAGGTATCTTTTTAATCTTGACTAAGCGTTCTTTCATTGGATTCATCGTTGAATCCTTTGGAATTTTGGGATTATTTGGTGATTTCTTTGGCACAATAGTACAATTTTTGCGTTCTATCCCTTACATTGGCGATGTATTGAGCCACCCAGCTATTGCTCCAACTATAGACCGATTGGCTGGTGTCACCATGCTTCCCGTTTAGTCTCGTTGTTTTTTATTATGTAATTGAGGGTGTAAGAATGCAATACACATGCATTTTTGAGGATAAAGATCAATTTTTTGGGGCAATTATTGGATTGCAAGGACTCTAGTGTTGTGTTATGAGGGCTTTAAGGGTCTATTATAGAATAAATTACTACTTAATTCAAAACCTTTCTTTTTTTTTGTTGATGATTTCCATCGATACAAATCATATTATTGTTTACGATAGTAATCAAATCATCTCATAGCCGGCTATCTACCGGTCTAATCGAGTCAAATAATCGAACAACATAACTCGATATTCCTAGTGCCAAGTAGATATCAAGATCTATAAGCATATTGTCCCTAAAGAAGTGGTAATTGGTGGTATATATGTGAAATTCTTTAATGTTATGATACATTTGTGATTTGTAATGAAATTGTGGTTGGTCAGTACTTCCAGTAAATGCTCTAACCTTTGGAATCCATAGTACATTATGGGGTAGTACATGTTTGGGGAATATGCTGGTTCCATGATATCGAATTTCGGAGCAACTAGAGTTAATTACAAGGCTATGATGGAATGGAAGCAGTTGAGTGGATGTTATATGAGGATCAAAGGAGAAAAGAACCACGTTTTGCTGCAGAAAATTTCCGATAATTTCCTCGATTCTTCCTAGTTGTGATAACATTGTCACTCTCCCTGAATATAGAAGCTTATCTCGTAGTATTGTTAACAAAATTACTGGATTGTAAAGAAACCCCACGGAATTCGCTGGGTTCTCTTCGGGTGACATAAGGGAAACATCTAACCGATCTGTACTGGCACTTTCCACGCTGTTGATGATTCCTGCTTGGCGCATCATTTTGAGCTTAAGTCCCTGTGCCTCTATAAGCTTGGGGATGTATTCTCGAGCTATGAAATCGTCGAATAGAGTGGTACTATTGATGGTAGTAGTACCACACCAAGGTCGGACATCATGTGATGATCCACGGCTGGAGAAAGCATCTGAAGGTTGGACTATCACGATCCTAAGAGAACGCAAGCCACTGTACTTTTCTAGCAATACTCTAGCGAGGATGTACAGCACAAGTGTCGATCTATGGGTGATAATTACAATCATGGTCCATCGGGGTCCATAGCCTGCAGCATTTCGAAAGGTAGCCCCAATTGGGACGATAAGAATACTGCATACAGATGGTGGGACAGTTTGCCAAAAGGTGGGTAATCGTCTACTTAGTAAAAGCTTCTAAATGGGAGGATGGTGCCTAAGAAGAACGTTCCTGGGAGACTCGGTAAAATTCAATAAAAACTAAATAAATAAAAAAGGTCAAGGAAAGAAAAAAAATAAAGATAGCGAAGAAAAAGAAGGCGGGCGAAGAAGGAAAACACGAGCAAGGAAGAAAAAAGAAGTCAGCCAGGAGAGGGGTAAAGTGGGGCCACAGTTTAAAAAAAGCACTGGTGGAGTCAGAGAATGTCGAAATCGAAAGATTTTCAGGCTTAACACCGTTGCAAAGAACACCATTAAACATTGACATACATAATTAAACCCTACATCAAAGAACGGTGCTTTGGCGAGCACTTATCCCGCGGCTGTGTACCGTTTATTGTATACCGTAAGAAACATTTCAGAAGACAGCTGTCACATACCTATACATACCTCCACCTATCACCAAACCTCCACGTCCTCTCCAGCTTGACAAGGCGTATGTAAGCAAACATTTTCCTCAATTATACGACGGAGCCTTGTAGAGAAGCCCATCGTTACCGTGGTATTCTAGCCCCTAATCAGTTAAAATGCCGCCGTAATAATATGCGCCATCGGTGACGGCACAGGTGATATGACAGATCTCCTATGGTACCTGCAGCTGCTGCTTTAAAATAGTAAGATGATTAGAAACCCCATCAACAAAAAAAGGTCAGGGTTCAAACGTATTTACAAGAAGAAGCAGTCGTCAACAGCTACATGTAACTTTGGTGGTGGAGGAACTTGGTGCACGTTCTCTATAATATCGTGCTCCGAATATTTTCCGCTACTGTTGGCGAAATTTTTTAAAAAGGTATGCACAAGCACCGAAGACTCAACTTAAATTGGCGAGGTTAACTCAAATACCATGCAGTTATACTATCCACATGCTAATCCAAATTATGCAGCTTCCAAAAGGACAAGCAAAAGTAGCCGAGTGTATGCTGCTGTTGCATTCTGTTCGCAACATTATCGTATGATGGACTAGGAATCTGCCTCCACTCTTGACCCTGGACCTGAAAAAAATACTTGTCCAGTCATCTACAAGCATTTTTTATGCGTAAAAAAAAAACTGTCTATAATTTCACAGCTATTCAAAGCAAAAAAGTAATCTGTAGACTCTGTGTAGACTCTGTCACATGTATATCAAAAAGTACATAACATAAGTTGTTTGATTAAATGGTTGCATTTTCATTTAGCTTAGAATTACTCGGAGTGAAGTAATTCGGAGTCTACGCTTCAAAAGTAGTTCTATTCTTTGTGCTAAAAATGATTTCTAATATTTTCTATCCAGATCTGGTTCCAAAAAATATCACAGCGTAGAACCCATGCATTCAAATGCATGCAACCAATACATATGCATTGTAAAGCTTGTTTCATAGACAACAGCAATATTGAGGCCGGTTTCCGGGCGGAAATTCGAACTGCAACAAAGGAAGTGATTGATTTGCTGCAAAATAGACTACGCTTGACGTAGAGACTTGCATCATGATCAAGCTTCCAGAAGAAAATATACGGAGGTCAAGGAATATCAAATGATGGGCCATTTCTAGCCCATTCATTCCAAAATTCCTGCTATTAATCAAATTATTGTGGAATTCTGGTAAACTTTAAACTTCAGTGAGCCGTCAGTGAAGTCCTAGCTTGTGATGACCCTGACTGAATGAAAATGAGACCATATTCATCGGGGAAGGGTTTTTTTTCGAGAAAGATCAAAAGTCAAGGGCGAGGCGTAGGTATGCATCATAGAATAGTCGTCAGCGCGGTTGGAATTTCGGGCACCTCGCTGTCTGTGCTCAAAATCATGTATATGCCTATTTACTCATGTTGGTTTTGTTTAAAGTTGGCTGTCATGTGTCTGCTTGACATTTCCCGGGGGAGGGAGAATGAAATTATAAATGGGTCTACAATTGTTATTCAGAAAACTGGACAATAAGCCATATGCAAAGAACAAAGCCACAGCGCAACCGAAGAAAGAAGAGGCGAATGAAGAGGAGAATGGTGTAGTAGTATTGCATGTGTAGAAGGGTATGGAGGAAGATGAGATAGAAACTCTGAAAAGTCTAGACTATAATTGCTTCAAACTGGCCGCATAATAAGTTTGCATTGCAGGGCAATGACGTGTTTTTAATGTAGCGACTAAAATTACCAGCATAGCATTTCCATTCTAGGAACTGAGCCAGATGAAGATCGATGAATATACAGGTTTGAATAGAGACCAAATTAGAAATTGTGTTACGGAGCTAACGGGGTTATTGAGAAGCCCGAACCCCACTGTGGGTTTATGGGGACACGTACTAAGGAGAGCGTGTCAGTGGCAAATTGGTGAGAGAACCAATTTGGTTGCAAAAATGAAAAGCAGATAAATAAGGGGTCCAAGAGTTTGGCAGGACAGAGAAAGAAAGAAGAAAGTAGTTGTATTAAGTGTTGTTATCTAAGTATAATATAAAGTAAGTTGAAATAAGGAATAGCGGGAGGATCAGAAAAGGAGTCTCATAATATTCCGTAACATTTGGTAGCGCAGCGTTTTGAATTACTGCACAAGTATTCAAGATCCAATTATGACATCAGGGGAAAGTGTTCTGGCAGTTCTACTGAGATCCTCTGACAGGATGTAACCCCCAGAGTTTCTGGAAAGTTCAGAAAAAGGAGAAATCCATCGTGGGATAGAATACTTCACGTGGAAACGAAGATTCTAAATCAAAAGTGAAAAGAGAATTGACCTGGAAGTGAAGATTTCATGTTTAGAATCGTTGAGAGGGGAGGCTGATCACCTTTTCGAAGATCTTTTCAATCGGTTTGAAATACTGGAACCAGAAGAACCGGGCAACTTGGTGAATTACGTTGTTAAAGGATTTGGCCAAGCTTATCTGATGAACTTCAATAAAGGGAAGAGAGGTGAAGCCCTAGTTGCATATCATTGCATGTTCCAGTCAAAGTATTCAAGCATTAAAGAATTTGATGTTAAATTTACTGAGGCCGCTCGCTTGACGGGGTGTCAGGATCAACACGACTTTCAGATGAAGACCGGATCGTGGCCGTATACTTGAGTTGTCTTCGACCTGCCCTAAGAGATGAAGTGATGCTAGACCTTGGGCGAGATTTCAAAAAACTGGATGGCAAAGTAGATTTCCCGGGAGAACTTGAGGAAGCTAAAAGACTAGCAGTACGATTCGAAGAAAGCAAGAAAACTAAGTCGACTAAAAAAGGAAACAAATAGAAGCATTAAAATGATTACGAAAACCCAAATCAAAACCAAGTCCAAATATCAAACGAATCTTTAACAGAGGGCCGATTCGGGATTAAATGAAAGGAAATGGTAATTATTCCAAAATGAGAAACAATATGGAAGCTTCTTACGATCACGATAGCGAATCTATTTTAGAATAAAGTTGGGGGCATCTCCTTTTGTTCAATCTGCAAGAATCGCATACAATTGCTGAGAATGAACCAGGATGCTACTCATTGTGCTACACACAAATCGCTGTGCCATATGTCTTGTCGCATAGGAGGTTTTGAACTTATGCCTTGCTTGATTCAGGAGCTACGCCAGATTTTATCCATTCAGATCTCGCGGAAGCGTCAAAAGAAACGGTCTACCAGTTTAAGCCTGAACGCGTGAGTTTGGCTCAAAAAGGAAGTCAGACTTACGTAATTAGGAAAGTGGTAGAAGATCTTCACATTAATGAGAAAGGTTCACAAATACGTCTCTTCATAGTGGTTCCAAACTTGAAATATTACGATTATAGTGTAACCATTCGTTTCGCAATACCATCAGCATATCGATTGAAACTCTCAAACTTTTTACGGGGATAGCAATAAAAAAATACTTACCAAAGAGGGTCGCATCAGCGAGAGCGATTACTTGACCAATTCTTCATAAACTGGAAAAGAAGTCGAGAATCGTGCAGCTGAGGACTCTGACGTATAATATAAAGCGTTGAAATAAGGAATAGTAGGAGGACCAGAAAGGATGTCATGTTCCGGAATATTAAGAATTAATTTGCACAGCAGTCCGTGATAGTTTAGTGGCTAGAATTACCGCTTGTCGCGTGGTAGACCGGGGTTCAATTCCCCGTCGCGGAGTTTGTTGCGCAAATGGTTTAGTGGTAAAATCCAACGTTGCCATCGTTGGGCCCCCGGTTCGATTCCGGGTTTGCGCATTCTTTTTTACTGTTTCATTGATTTATTTGTGTAATTTATACATATGGCGTAAACTGAATAGTATTGGGGTCTTTTGATGTGCTGATGCATTAACTAGCAGCTTAAAATGAAAGTTTTCCACCGTTTTTGATAGCCTGTACAAGAAATTGGAATCGAAATTCAAAAATTGTAAATGCGCATTTGATCGGTTCTCCATCTTTCACTACTATACAATGGCATCGCCCATCTCCAAGCCCAGCCGTCGAAAAGAAATCAAAGAGAAAGAGCAACTCCAAGCCAGAATTCTGTTAGCTCTTGCCCAGAACCAAAAAAATATTCAATCATGGCTCCCTGCGCAAGAGGAACCCCAAAACTCTGATCAGATCTCGTCTACTGCTAATGCCAGCTTTTATGACCTTCCGATTCTCCCTAGTGGAGTCGGCTTGAGCTCTTTAGATAAAAGTGAACAGAATTTTGGTAAAGTGGGTGACTTTATCAATTCAGATATCAAAACGGTCAAGGAACAAACGGTGGCGAGAAGTCGACAAGCTGATTCCAGTGCTGCGATGGCCGCCTTGAGGAATAAAATGAGAGATAATTCTAGGAAAGAGGTGAAGAAAAAATACCAAGAGAAGAGACTGACACCTCCTTCTGGAGTGAAAGGGAAAGTGGTATCAGTAGGATCTTCAAGGGACAACAGTATGAAGGCTGAGCTGGATTCAGATTCAGATGAAGAAGCGAAGCTTTTGAGGAATCGGTCAGCCAAAAAATGGGTGCAACCGATGCAGCAGAAAAAGAAAGGCCGACCATTTTGACCATACAAATTTTAACGAGTGGAATGGAGAATTGGGTCAAGCGTATTGGGATGGTCATGAAGAAGAAGATATCAAATAAGACCAAGTTTAGCATATACTACAACATATAAATAAACATATATTTACTCTTCATTAATAACTAAACTATGAGCCTATAATTCGTTAACTGGCTCTCTTTGATGACGTTTTATTTTCTCTCCTTCATCGTCATTGACCAAAGAATCAATATTGACCTTTTCCCTCTTTAAACCACTACCCAAAAGCAGGCTGACGGAGACCTTGTTGTTGTTTGTGGCCGAAATGGATGTTGCTGGCTCCTGGCGCAAGACCAGCAGCAGCAGCAGCAGCAGGGCTTCGTCAATTTGGGAAAGAGGTTCCAGCTTCGCCGATGCAGCCACTGGAGGTGGCGACTTTGCTGCTGGGGTAGAAACAGCAGCCGTAGTGGCGTTTGTAGTTAAAGTAGCAGCACCACCCGAGTGGTCATGAGGATCAATAGCATCTTGTTTCTGAGATAAATGCAGAATCAGTCCAAACAGAGATTGACGTTGAGTCGTCAGCATACCCAGCAGAAGCAGAGATTTTTCCAGGAATACCAGATAGGCCAGCAGTTGCAGACCTACCAGATCTTTCACTCTCAGCAGATAGGTCAGAGAAGTGGTGACTGCCAGAGAGGGAGCCAGTTGACTACTATTTGAATCACGTTTACCCACATGTAATTCATACAACAGTGGACGGATTCGGTCCTGAATATGGGTGGTCGAGGTAATTATCAGAGTCTTTTTAGGACTGGGCATATGAGAAATCGATCCTGAGGTACCACTTTCATCTCTGGTATTGGTGGAAGAATCATGGTTGCTTATCGAACGCACTAAAGGAGTGGATATTTCCGAAGAATGATGAGAGACAGGAGCCGGTCCCACTGAAGACGGGCCTGAGGCAGGTCCAGGAGCAGAAGGTCCGCAATAAGAGCCCAGTAATGAACCTGTAATTGATCCAGGCACCGATGCCAGTCCACCAATTGTCCCACTGCCAGCAGCGCCGCCAAGAGGCGGAAGATTAGGTCTCGAAAGTGACAGAGGAGGCGGTAACTTGATCAGGCTGGAGGCAGGGAACGGTTTATCATGAAGGTGTGACTTTGGAACCGGAGCCAATGGATCAAACATGAGCAGTGGGTTACGCTGTCTTTGATTCGCTGAAGTGTCCCAGATCTGACGGAATTGTGGAACACTATTTTGAGATAAGTGAGGAGAATTCTCCATGGCTGGTCTACTTTTAGCAGGTTCCAGATTGTGCCTGGAGGGCAAGTCAGACTTGGGCAGATGCAAAGACGGAAAGCTTTTAGCGTAAGTTGGAGTGGCAGTTTGTAAAAGCTTAGATACTGGTTGTGCTAATGGAGTTCTAGGAGGTCCTGGAGCTAATTGAGGAGCCAGACCTGGAGAGAAGCTACGGTGTAAATGAGAGGGTATATGAGACGCATGCTGGTGTTCACGAGGCTGAGGATGAGCGAGAGGAGCCAGTGTAGGGTGCTGAGTATGATTATGAGGCTGTTGCCCTAAAGGTGGAGCCTGATACACTCTACCATCATAATACTGATAGACTGGATATTGGACTGGATAATATTGAACATATTGTTGGCCACAGTGGTCATAAGGACCGGGCAGTGGCACTGGGCCCGAATGAGGGTGACCGTGTTGATGTGCATGCATGATAGCAAGATCTGGATGGGCCATAGGGGCTGCATGTTGTCCGTATATGGGGCTAGCTTGAAGATGTGGGTGATGAAGGGCCTGATGAGCTACAGCAGCATGACCCAGCTCCGGTGGGTGTTCCAGGGAGGCTCTATTGGTACCACCATTACGCAGGGAGTTCAGCAGCAGTCTGCGTTTGATGTATACCAACAGCAGCTCATCGTCTTTACGGAAACGTCCCAGCAGATGTTTGAATTCCCATACTGGAGGGACTTCTACGTCATCTTTTCCTCCCACTCCAGAATCGCTCAGGGATGGAGTAGATCCGGTAGCACCAGCTTGTGGAGTAGTTTGGGACGCCACGATATGGGCCAGTTGTGGGTCAGCTACCTTATGGAAGCCGTACATATGGAGTTGACGGACGAAAGAAGCGACGTTTCCATGTTTAAAATAACCGGTTAACGCAGTGGCGAATTCTTTACCCGGGAATAGGGCAAATGTATCCATTTCTGGGGTATCGGTCCACCAAATGAGGTGCAGAAGCTTGGGATCTAATAGCATTTGGTATAACTTATGCACAAATGCATTTTTTTTGACTGGTGGTATGGCTTGCTTGCTCATTATGGGAAATTATAGATGGGATTTAATAATGGATGGAGATTGGTAGTAGATAAAATATTGATGGAATATGTGATGGTTGTAAAAGATGATATCGATGGGAAATTATGTAAGGCGATCGATAGTTGTAAATGGGGATATGATGAAGGGGGGAATTTGAAAGGTATGAGTATTGAAAGTTGATAACCTAAATTTTATTTGTCTTTCTAATCTCAACTAGGGTCCACACTAAAAAATTCAAAGGGCTTTTTGATAATGGGGTAAAAGTAAAGGGCTCGAACAATGATATATCAAGTGGTTGTGTGGTCTATAAAATGGTAGCAAACAGGATGGCGGGCGCCAGTCTCGAGGGAACCTGTCTTTGCTAGGTTATTGAGTTGATGGCGCTATGAAAGAAAGGGCACACCCAATACCCCGATGGTAAATGCTAGTGAAATTTATCAAGTTCTCAACCAAGTGGCTGCTGATTCAATCTGGGCCGATTTTTTAATCTAATTCAGGAATCGGGTAAAGGTGGCGATTAAGATCTTGTTTGATGGAGTTCGAACAAGGAAAGGATCTTGCCAGTGCTGTTATCGCAAGATATGAGCCAGCTCTTTTCGAATGGGTTGTTGATAAAACTAAAAAATTGAATTCGAGCAGGCAACAAAAAAAAAGTGGTAATTTCAAGAATCTGCGCGATACTGAAAGTTGAATCGAGCAGCAGGTAAAATAAAAATTGGAGAATGAATAAAGAAATTAAAAGAAAAAGACTAAAGCCAAATATGCATGAAAAATAAAAAGGATTTATTTTTAAATTTGCATTGACAAAAAAAACAATTCAATCGATTTTTCGTTTCCCTTTGGACTTTTCTATTTATTATTTTTAAAGAGGCACAAAAGCTTGTTTATCGCTAGGTTCCTGTATGACAGTGTAAATGCTGCTTCTGATGGCTACTAATATTTTTTTTTATAAATAGAATTCTTTTTTTCGTCGAAAAACCTAATAAAAAAGTATGTAGATGTGGATGTATATGTAGTTTTAATATAGTTGAAGGTGTTTCCAATTTTTATTCAATGATGTTAGTATTCGATTGCATGGTGATACATTCTAGCTTTCTATTCTAGCTCTCTACTCTTACTCTCTTTTTCTTCTCTGTCCTTTCCTTTCCGTTCCTCCCTTCTCCTTTGCTTTGCTTTGCTTGTCTTCACTTTACCTTTTTTTTACGTTTTAAGACCCTCGGTATTCCTTACCCACTGCTTGCTTTATTTCTGTTCTTATTATTATAATCAATATGTGTTCAATGGATTCCAATCTATTCTATTTAGGCTAGCACACCACCTTTCTAGCTCTCCTGTTAACTGCTCTATTCACTTTTCTGTCTACTTTTCGTCTACTTTCCTGTCCAAATCTTCCCCTCCCAGGTTTGCTGATCTTTCCCCTCGGTCGCTTTTCCCCTGTGCCGCATGCTTTTCGATGCTGGAGCGCATGGGGCCCCAAGGTACAGTCGGCCAAATAATTATCTTCCTCGTTCTCTCCGCGATCAAACCAATCTAATCCCCACTTGTTGTATTCCTCTATTGCTGCATCAAAAAGTTCTATCGGTAAACATCTCTCGGTTATTAAACTTTCCTTCTACATTGAGTTCCCGCTTGTTCCATAGATTATCTAATTCATATTCGATTCACTTGCTTCATTCTGTAAAATTTCCAAATCTATCAATGGCCATTACTACCTTCTGCACATATCCCCGCTCTGGTCACAAAAGAAAAATAGATTGCCTTCCCTGAATTTGTTTGGAACTATAATTAATCTCATTCCATCAGTTCTCCAATTGATTTGAAGGATGTGTTGATTTGTTTACTGGTTAGATTTCCATATATCTATCTCTTCCTCACCTTTCATCTTGTGACAGTTGAGAGCTCTCACCTATTATTGAGGCGAACAATCCCACTATTGAGTTTTATTTGTCCGGTTGTCTTTTTTTATTTTTGTAAGACCCAGCTCTAAAGCTCATGCACCTCAATTCCTCTGCGCATAATTCACACCACTATCAGTTAAAAACTGTTCTGTTCTTAATTTTTTCGTTTTGCCGATCTTGCACATGTTCACAACGCATTCCCACGTCATAATCTACTGTTTTATTTTTGATATTCACAGTAATTTATTACTTCAATACTCTTGAGCAAAGTATTTACGGTCTATTGCCCAAGAGTATTTCCCATACTGAAAAAATGCTTACCTTTTTTTTGAATCCGTATGCTGTCCTTTTTGTCTATAACCTCGGTTATAAGCAATTCACACAAATCTCGCTTCCGAAGATCTGATCGTGAACACTTTCGCTTCGTGGCCGGATAAATTTCGCAGTTTTGCATGATTTTTTCTAGCAATTCGGGAATTATAGCCTTTTCGTGCTCGAGACACAATAATAAAAAAATTTCTGCTGACGATTAGATACATTATTGATTGCTAAGGTTTCAAGAGAATTTTGGAGATATGCATTAAACGTTCTCTTCTGAGCTCAAAGTTTTGAGAAATTTAGTAATAAACGGCATTAGTGATACGTTTCAATTACGCATTCTCCGATGAGTGAAAGTCCCTCATATTGTTCTTGAAAATTGACCAATTTTGAAATGTCCACCTCAACCAAAGATAGCCCAATAATATCATTAATTCTATTTCATTCTACGTTTCATGTGAAACTTCAAGAAGTATATGTGGCCAACAGTTTACATCGCAAGGAATATGTGCAAGGAATATGTGGACTATTTCAAAAGGCTATAGATCTCTTCAAATAAAATTAATTTCAGAAAATGTCAACAAGATTCGTATATTCTCAAAAAATAATTGTAGTTTTCATGCAATGTTAAAAAATATCATGTAATGCCACACTCATCAACCTAAAAACCCTTGCACAGGCGAACAAGCTTGCATGATTATTAGAGTGACTTTTCTCAAGTTGCGTGACGGTGTTAGGTGTTGTCTTGCTTTGTTGTTGTTAAGGAAGAATTACATCGTTCAGTTGCAGTTTGAGAAAAATAATTCGAAATGGTTTGGAGGATGGTTGGTGTTGTATCCATGACAGGCACGGCATTTAAAGTCTTCACACGAGAGTTGAAATGAATCGGGAAAAGATGAATCTATTGCTACAAAGGACTGTATCAAATGTGAAATTGGTAATTAATTTGAATGACGAGCATTTTTTGAAAGGGTCTCCACCATTAATTCGGGGTACCGAAAAAAAAGCTCGATTTAGTAGACGAATTTATTGTATTCAGGGGTTTGAAAAATAATGGCTTGTTCCCTTGGGAACACTTCCTACAACCACGAGTGACACTAATGTCGATCAAAGCGACGACATTGAGAGGTATTTCATCTAATCACTTCTTGGCATATGCAATCTTTCTCTTTGTGATTCAATTCAGGAATCCAAAATTTTCTTCCTATACTCATTGGTTAAAGACAAACTCGTCAGAAGGCTTACTATAAATGCGCTGATAACGGCATTGCTTCTTGCCGACATTTATTTTTTATTGTTATCAATAACCGTTGAGCCTTTGCATAAAGTAAAAATAAAAAAGATGTACATATTTAAAAGAAAAGGCAGGCAACAAAATGTGTTTTTGGCACTTGCAGATAATTAATGGCTGGAGTCGAAAACTCAACAAACAGCGTAGATAAAATCATGACTGGAAACATCGAAGAATCAACAATTTGTTCGGGTGCATTTCTAAGTTGCAACTGAATCATTTAAATGGCATTTCTCGACAATTATATGAAAAATAAATTTTAGTCTACTTTGATGATTTGTAAGTACAAGCGTAAAAAATTTATATATATGATATACGTCTTATTGTTGACGTAATGAAAGTCTCCCACTCAACATGTTTGCTGCTTCAGCTAATTCTCTCCAATGAATTAATTTACCTTTCCTCAAGCTGACATTCGTATCATTCTGATACAAATCTTCCACTGAAGAAAAATTCACTTGTCCACCTTGGACCCCAATAACAAAAGCTGAATCGACATTTTTTGATGCGACTTCGTGTACTTTCAAACCGTAAATCTGCAGAGAACAATGCTTTTTGTTAAATTCCTCAATAAATTGAATCAGTTTCACCAGGAATCGTGCGGCATGAACCCGATCTGTTGCCGATGGGGTAAATCCTTGTTGAACATGGCCTGGAATTGCCGTACGGGTTTCAAATCGCCCTTTAGACAGTTCTTTCAAGATATCGGCTATAAGTTGAGTCGAATAAACCAGTGATGCTTGTTCATTTCTGATGATCATTTTACCATTCCTGTCTTCACCTCTATCATTCATGAATACTTGTGTAAGTAATTTGATATCCTCTTGAAGAGAATGTAAATTAATGGTATCTTCGGGAGTATATGTAGCAATAGAGCCAGTAACAAGACCAGCGTACAGGGCAACAAAACCGGAGTGACCACCTTGAACCTCTACAACAAAAACTCTTCTTCTGGATGACGAGGCACTCTGCTTCACTGCATCACAGTAATCGACCAATTGATTCAAGCAGGTGTCAGTTCCAAGGGAATATTCAGTTCCAGGAACATTATTCAGAACCGTAGCAGGGATGACCACGGTAGGGATATTGAAAATAGGATATTGGTGACGATGAGTCAGTAATTCTTCGACTGCAGTGAAAGCTTCGAAGCCTCCGATAACAATCAACCCGTTTAATGAGTATTTCTGGAGATAGAATGCCACCAGTCCAAAATCTTCGCTAGGAAGCAGTCGATTGGTCCCCAACTCAGATCCACCCTTGTTATGCCAATTCCAGACATCAAGCCACTTCAATTCTTTTAACTTTCCAGTCTGGATCAAGCCATGAAACCCATTGTAGAGACCAAAGAGCTTATGGCCTCTGGAAATACAATAGAGGGCAGCAGCCCTTGTGGCAGCATTAAGAGCCAGAGAAGATGCACCGACGTGTATAATACCAATATTGAGACGCTCGTTCTCAGGAAGTAACCGGGTACCATCTTCGGCTCTGGAAATTGCCTGGTAAGAGGCGTATAACTCTTTAAAAGTAGAATCACGTAATGCTATGGCACCATCGAAATCCTTCTTGCTGATAGCCTCAGCCACCTTCTTGGTTTGTGCTACAGCTTCCACAAGTGGTTGTCTGACGATTTTGTTCTCGAGCATACCAATCATGGGCAGGGGAGTATCTGGGGTGCTTTCCAAAACAGCCTTCACTGCTTCAACTCCTTGTAAAGTGGCCAACATTCTATCATGGGCTACAGCAGTACCACCTCTTTGCACGTGACCCAAAGTGGTGATTCTGGTGTCTAATCCCAATTCTACAAGAACATCTTTGACGGTTTCTGAAGTGATTGGGTTCAAATCATTGTCAATTGCGCCTTCTGCTACGATAACAGTTGTTTTACGGGAACCCATCGATCTGTGACGAGCAGCGACTTCTTTCAAGTCATCTCTCCAGTTTTTAGAGTCCGCTGGTGTCTCTGGGATGAAAATATAGTCTGCACCGGAAGCAATACCAGCCATGAGGGCGAGCCATCCACAATGACGGCCCATAACTTCCACCACGAAAGCACGGGAATGTGAATTGGCGGTAGCATCGATGTAGTCGATCATTTCTGCAATCCTGGCCAACGCTGAAGCTGCTCCAATAGTAGAATCGGTCATTGCCATATCATTATCGATAGAACCAACGAGACCAGCAACGGTAAGCTGTGGGTACCTGTCAGCCTGTTCCTTGGTAATTTTACCGGTGTCAAAAAGTTCCTTTACAAGCAGAGGCCATTCAGCCCTGAATAAGTCAGCACCAGTAAGAGAACCATCACCTCCGCAGACAATAAGGGCATCAATACCGTTTTTAATCATGTTGAAGGCACCAGTTAAACGGCCCGCACGTTCTTTGAACTCCATACACCGAGCCGTACCAATTGCAGTTCCTCCAAGTGAAAGGAACAGTCTTACATCACCCCATCCCAATTGTTTGACCTGATCAGTCACCAAACCAGAGTAGCCCTCGTAGATGGCAAAAACGTCACAGCCTAAGTATATACTGGTTCTAACCACGGCTCTTACTGCAGCGTTCATACCTGGGGCGTCTCCACCGGAAGTCATAATCCCAATCTTCTTTTTCACCTTTAGGGACTCAGTAACCTCTTTCATGTTGCTTTGCTTGTGGAGCTGAGTATTTGTATCGATGATTTTCTTGGTACGGGCGGAAATGTACTCTTCAGGGGAGTTATAAGAGTCCTCTGAGAGAAGGGAATCCTTGTTTATGAATTTGATTGGATTCCCGATCGGGTCTTTGGTAGTAAGAAGACCCTTTACTTGGTCATAGTCGACTTCAAGGCCCCTAGCAGTCAAAACTTCGGAGATCTTGGCCAAATTGGCCAGGAAAAACAATATCAGCTGGTGCAAGGGGATTTTATCGAGCGATCGGTTCAACTCTACAAGTCTCAACTTCAAAATGGTGCCTTCATTAATCTTCTCCAGCCCATCTCCATAGTAAATGGGGAGGTTCTGCCATGGGACGGGATTCCCATCACTATCCAAGGTTTGAAGGGGGAACAGCTCGAGCCAGAGTTCCTTGAGCAGATCAGGAGAAACCCCGGAAGTAAGCCTGGTCTGAGCTGAGATATGAGCCCCAACCATCCCAGTTTTCAGATAGTTTTTTACTATCCGGAAGGACAAAGAAGTGTAAAATTCGACGGCCGCATCAAAAGCCTTGTGATCCAGCGTTACAATGGACGTATATGCCACTCCTTGTACAGAATTTGTTGGCATTGTGTGTACAAAAGTGACGAAAAATGATAAGTTGCCCGAAAGATGCTAATTGTCTCTAATTAAAGCAAGAGGTATCAGTTGATGTTCGGGGGTATAGTACCCGATTGGGCTGTGTGCAGTACATCCGTGCACCAGGCCTAGTCAGCTCACCAACGGAGGAGAGCGATCCTATAGAGTATGATGGCGGTTTAAAAAGGATAAGGTAGACGGTGTGGGGGTGGTGGATTTGTCGAGATGTTGGATATTACTGGGGAGGGTACGATGTGGCTGTTTCCCCCCACTTCCAATCTCCAGTGGGGTGTGTCGACAAATTGAATAGGTCACGATAAAGACGAGTTGCTGTAGTGATAAAAATATGATAACGGACAAAAGTGAGCTAAATAGATAAAGGATGGAAGCGTTTACAAGACTAAAGGAGAAAGGACTTAAGGAAAGAGATACAGTAGAGACAGCACAAACTTAACTGTCTGGATATTGAATGTCGATTGTCAGCTCCTCAGCACAACCTTCATCGAACCATACTCGATGTATATTCAATTATTTCATTTAATGTAGACAAATTGAAGGAACCTTAACAGTAGACATTGGTCCCGTTGTGACAAACATCCGCACACCGCTGTTATTACCTGCAGACAAACCATCAAAAAGCACGCGGCTGCCCCAAAAAATGGACAGCGAACGTAGATTAATCGGCCCGAAGTGGAGTTCACCGGCGAAGTTGCGTATGTTGGCTCTGGCGGTAGCGGCGGCGGTAATGACAGCAACTGCATTACAGCGAATACCAGCGAACGAGCTTGCATCAAAAGGCCAAGCTTGGACTCTTTTCTGGCACTATATGCGTCGTTTTTCTTGCTAGTTGTCTGTTAAACATCATCTTTTGTATTATCATGGCCGCATCGACTTGCCTGTCAACCCTTGTCGTGCCGAAATTTTCTCTGCACATCTCGCAGCTAAAATCGAGATCGAATGCACGTAAAGCCGCCTCATGTATTCATGGGGTCATCGACTATCTCCAGTACTTATTTCTTTGCCTTCTACTTCTTCCACAAGTATAGAAATCTACACCGTTTATTATTCTCCAGATAAATCCACCAGTTTTACTCTCTATATAGAACCAGAAGGTATTATTTTTGAACCCAATTTGAAATAAAAAAGACATCCCGGAGAACATCAAAAAATCCGTTCGGTGGGGTTGGAGAAAAAAATCATCCATGCACAATGTTCGTGCTTACTTTCACTTCTGTCGGTTGTTCAACCCCGTGTTCGTAGTAATTTAAAAAACTTACCGGGGCAGTAGTGGAGAATGCTAGTGTTGCTGTCCCAGGCTTCAAATGCCTGTGCTGGATACCGCTATTTTACCGAACCCTTTTTGCATATTACGTGCTATTTTTGAATAGATTGGACTGTGCTGTAATGCAAGATGTACCTAATAGCCTTGCGTACGTACATCACCCCTACCACTTGAAGCGGGTTCAATGTAACGCTATAAAATAGTTTTAAATAGGGGTGGATTCAGACAACTAATAGTTCATGTAGGTTTACGACGTCAGTAGAAAATAACGTGCTTCAAGTACAATGGCCATCTACATATACGAAAAAAAAACCAAACGACGATGCAATGCCAGTTTAGCATATCCCAACATTTATAGGTGGGATTAAAAAAAAAAAGGCGGTGCCTTTTCGCCAACGCAATGATATGATCGAATTTGAAGTGAACTAAGTTCCAGTTGACATAAACGCAGAAGAATACCGCCAGCAAGTTGAAGCAAAGATATGTAGGTTGTACATGGTACTTTTATAGAAAAAAAAACCGAGATATTTGCTATTTCGCTCGAAGCCTGCCCTTGCAGAGAAAGATCATAGAGATGGCGCACATGGCTCAAGGGAAAGAAACAGAGGATAATGATGGTCCATCTTGCTGGCAAGACAACACCACAAGTACCATTTTTTTGGAAACTGAAAGTTTTCAATTCATGGTATTTTTTCACGGGTAGCATTTGGGTAACCAACATGCAATATCTTATCATTTACTGCACCGGTAATTATTGAGCTCTATCGATTATTGTTGCGCTCGCTCATTTTCTTGCAAAGGAAGTATATATGTATGTTTTAGAGTAGAGATTGATAGCTTGGGCTACCGAGCAGAGCGGCAGCAGCTGGACAATATTTTGAGTGGCAGGATTAAAATGTAAGCTTAACTGTTGTAGAATCATATTTTTTCATGGTACAGAATTGGAGTTAAAGCGATTTAGCGGAATCTAGATTCTACTTTTTAGGCAATGTCTAAATATGATAATAGCCTCGAGTGGCGCTGCACGTCGTGGAAGAAATACTTAGTCGAGGCACACCAATTAACTAAATGTTTATGGCCCTCCTCGCTGGAATGCGGAGGAACTTTACATTAAATTGGCCTTATAAATCAAGAAATACCGCCTAACGTAGCGCTCAATGGGTAATTTTCCACCACATTTCACATTCAGTCTCAAACACTAGCGGAACTGATGAGGTGAACCCAAAGTTAAGTGCATTTCAGAAGTGAATGAATAGAAAATGTGGAAGTGTAAAATGTGTAGGATGTGTAGGATGTGTAGAATGTATTAGGATGTGTAGGATGTGTAGAATGTGTAGAGCGTGTAAATGTGTATAATGTTTCTAATGTTTTTACTGTGGATAGTGTGTGTAATGTGTATAATGTACAATTAAGAAGATTCATAGGTGGGCTGAGTACCAAAAACACCACATAACTATCAACATAAGTTGCATAATTTAGCTTTAGTTAGTATGATATCTCATTTTAGTGTGGAGATTTTTGCTCGCTTCCGACTGCCTTCTTTCCACGCACCTCGAAAATTGCATCGGAGGTAAACGAAAGCCATGGGGTACAACGAGGTTCATTTGACCTTATTAACATACATTCGTAGCGTCGGAGTTGCCAAAGAGACCAAAGTCTTCCATGCATATGAAACCATTACGTCACGTCTTATGCCCGACGCCAAAAAGGACCAAAATGCCTTCACGGATTTGATAAACCAGATCAACACCAAGATTGAACCCACTGGATTCAAGATAGCCAAGTATAGACCCCAAAATGATGATGAAATCTTGTATATGTTTGTGAATAACCAATCAGATGGGTTGATCCGGGGCAATACCACTTACTCAGCACCAGAATTGGACGCCTTAAAGCATATAATTGATGACATTGTGCAACAACCTGGATTCCAATTCCTGGTGGGTGAGGTCAACGCCAATCAACAGGTGTGTAGCTTGCTTAGTCGGACAGTACGTGAAGGGAGTGATCTTTTGGCACTGTTCGTTGATGACGGATGGTTGGAAATCGTTGGGAGTCGTTACGTTCTTCTGCCGAGGTCCATCTGTGAACTCAGACACTACTTAATCGAACGGTACGGGCTTGTAGAACAGGATCAGAGTGGCAATATTTTCCTTTGCTTTCAGTGTAAGGATATTGTGACCCAGGGGATCAAATGTGAACATTGTTTTACCTCGTTTCATCAGAAATGTGTTTACATTTATCGGAAACAGAGTAGTGATTGCCCTGGATGCCAAAAATTTCTACTGACTGAGAAAGTTGGTCAAGATGTGGTGATAGCATGAAAGATGTGTTTGTTTTATGAAAGATGTGGTTAAATTTAAAAGAAGATAAGTCTATCAAAAGGTGGAAGAAATTGTTCTCTATTCATACAACTCTACTAGGATGTACCTCTACTACACTTGGTTATGGATATCCCAACGAATCGTCCTGGTGAAAAAATAATCTCTACTTTCATAACATTTCATCTAATCGTTACCTTATATCACTGCTCAAAGCTATCCAAAAATTGTGCCTCCACCTCGTCTATCACGTCCCACAAATACTCTTCCACCACCGCTTCACAATACCGCAGACTCAAAGGCTTAGCGTGGGCAGCCTCCGTTACTGGATATTTGAAATCTGGCCCAGCATTGAGTCCAGCTACCCCATGTTGATACACCAGAATCATTGGATAGTACCCCAATTGTCCATCGTCGCTATGTCTATAGTCCGGGTTCTGCAGCTGTGCCACCAAGTCATCGTCGTTGGGTAAAAATGCAAAGAGGTCTTCAAATGCTATACCCAACCGTTGACCGTTCTGAAATACTTCGATTTTAGAGTTAGGAAGCAGAGGAACCATCGATCGGTTGACATCTGAGTTCTCCAAGATAGCACTTTCTCCGAAAACAGTGACAGGATTAAGAAGATGGTTCATTCTTTTAGTCGGGGTGTATTCAAATTGTTCATAATAGAGCAGATTTTTATACTTAATAGGAACTTGATCTCTGAAGACATTGCCATTTTCCCGGAGAACTTGAGACGATCTGGTGGTATTAGTGGACTTCTTGCGTTTCTTTTCAGGTGCCTGGTTGGAATCAGTGTGAGTTTTGAACCATTCATCAAGAAATTGACGCTGTTGATTCAATGAAGGTAATTCAACTAAAAATCCAATAACATCACCCGATTTGAACCCTGGCGAGGAGGACTTCATATCGTTCATACCGTCCAGGATATATTTCAGAAAATCTTTTGGCCTCAGGAGGGTCACTTTCTGACCAGATACATCTCTTATACCATATCCATACCCATCCAACCCCACCGGAGCTTCTAAAGAAGCCTCTTTCCGAGCAAGTCCCACTCGAACATGACTTCTACTTCCTTCATCGTTGGCATTAATGATGTTGAATTCGAAGTAATAACTTCCCTCCCTGATTCCAATGTTTGATCTTACTGAACGCCAGCCATGGCTGGTGGTAACTTCACTCATATCTTCACTGAATTGAATGCCAGCAGCCCGGTCAAAGTACGAACAATGGACATTATAAGGGGGCAATTCACTAGTCCAATATAAATTAGATTTAAAGCTTTCTTGACGTTCACAACATTTGTATTTGTAGCCCCTCTTATTCAAAGGCTGCTCCTCTGTATTGTAAAAGTTGATTCCACGAATAGTTCCAGTAGAAATCATGGAAGGAATCCTCAAAGGCTTCAGTTCAGTTTTGAAAAGCACTGGTTTAAGTCTCGGATGAACCACAACATTGCTCTCGCTCAGCTTCGTAGTAGATCTCGTAGTATATGGCCTTGCTGATGTCTCTACTACTCCAGTTTGGGCCAGGATCGATTCTGGCTCAGTTGACGATTGATGGCCATTGGGGTCCTGCGGGGTTAAAATTTCCATTTCTGTTTCTGCATTTTCCCTTCCGTTAGTCTCCAACACTATATGCTCATTTCCAACCACTGAAGTCCCTTCCTGGGCCACTCCAGCATCGGAAGACTCGACTTCCATCTCTCTTAAACTGTTCAGTTCTTAAGCGCGATTAGTTAAGTTTGGTGATTGCCTCCTGCATACAAACCACAGTTAGTCCTCTTTATTCTCGAACTTTTCAGTTGTCGCTGGCTGCGGCCGCTAAACGCATGTCCTCGTAGTCGCATACAGGTGGCAATGTCCATCATCAAGTGAAAACCCCATCGAAAACCTTATAAATTATACAGATCAGTGTAGAGATGAAATAACTAGAAGGTACAAATTATGCAATGCACCGGTTATGCTTGTAAAAGTACGGGTACGGTGGAAAATATTTACTGCTGCAGGCTTTTTGTCTTCGTTGTGAAACTAGAATTGACAAGAACGCATGCAATACGCATGTCTGTTCTCTTAAGAAATGAACGTATGTAGCCTAGATAGGTTAGATCGTTAAAACCGGTGACGAAAGATGGCCAATTAAGCTTAAGGATTTCTATCGGTTTTATCAATTGCATCGATGGCACCTGAGCCGTTTCCAGCTTATTCCCGTCAAAAACCCATCGGTGCGGCAATAAAGGGGTATTATACCCGACAAATCGAAATCTGGGGAACAAAGCTGCCATGTTAAAGAACGACGAGCACGTTTAGAGTTGCGGTGATCGGAAGAGCGAAAAGCCCTGCAAGCAATAGTTATAAAATTGCCATACTATTTTCTGTCAATTTACACTTCCCTCTGCAATCAGCTGCCAGTCGATTTCCATGCACATTAAAGTGTGTCAAACCAAAATGCTACCCAATAACGCCAGACTTCGTCATCAACAATACTTTCAAAATACTTAAGGTGAAGTTAGTGAAGTTATAAGGGTGAATAAACTACAGGCAGTACCGTTACGAGATCAATTTCGGTCCTAGAGACCCGGGAATATGAGATTGAAATTGTATAGATTTGTTCCACTGCTTCCTATTATAACTAGATTGGAAATTTCCAATGGGGACGAATGTTCTAAAAGTGTAGACATAGAAGTACATAAAAGCTTATAAGATTTCGAGTAAAGTTTCATTTCAGCTGTTGTATCACATTCAAGCCTCAAGCTGCCATTCTTTCTGGACTCCTACAATTTCATACTTGTATTTAACTTCTTTCATGTTCTATCAAAGACTGCCATGTCTATAAATCTCTTGACCAAAAGGGGCCACCTTCATCTTACTATATTTTGGTCCCAAGATTAATCCCACACACATTCCAATGACCTCAATTGATCACTGTCAGAGCATTATATTGACCACTTGAACACAACAGATCTGTAATAACAGTTCTACATTTCATTTGCTGTTGAAATTTCCTTCCCTCTCTCCCGTCATCTGAAAATACTATTGCTGCTTCTTATACTTTCAACAGCTCCTATTCATTCATAATCGTCTCCAAGTTCTACCAAATACAAGCACGCTTCTCTTCTTATTTAGCTACAGAATTTCACTAACCTATTAGAATAAATTTTCATATTTACATATCTACTTTTTGAGCCCAATCTTCTTCCAGAAAGACCCTTTCTTTTTCGGGCCAGCCGTTGTATTAGATTTGTCATCACTCAGAGCGGCTGATGCACCCAGTTTTACCCGCTGTATTCTCTTGGGTTTTTCGTCATCTTCGTACAGAATCATCAGCTTAACCTTGTAAATAGGCTCATCACTTCTGCTGGAAACCTTACTCAGGGAGTAAATCAGATGCACCCGACTGGCACTGTTGCTGGTATCAAAAGAGATCAGTGGACGGCTTCCTGATTTCAGGACTACTTCGAGATACTCTCGCAGCTCTTTGAGCAGGCTGTCCGAAACAGCAGTAAGCATTTGCAGGAAGATATCCTGATCATTTTTGAGGTACAATTCGCTTATTTGATCAGCAAGCAGAGCCGTATTCTGAGCCTTTTCTGCAATCACAGGGCTTGGTTTATATTCTACAACCCCGGTGTCTACATCCAGTTCGATCAGACTGCTATAACCCAGAGAGACTGCCAGATTTTTGCGTTCATTGGATGTCCCCGAGTCGTTTACACTGAGGGTAGTGGAAGGGTTACTTTGCGATATCGGGATATTTGAGCCATTGGAGCTATTTGAGCCATTAGAGTCGATTTTATCTTTGTTTTTCGTGTCGACTGAGGATCTTTCGGACCCTGGACCAGCAGGAACTGTTGAAAGGATATTGTTTGTGGAGCCAACCAAGATCACTGGAGCTGGTGCATACTTGATCAAATAAGAGCCAACTTTGACCAAATTTGTCTCTTTGCCCACAGAGATAGGAGGCTTTACGATAGGGGTAACCAGCCCCCTCCGGAGCTTGCCACCCAGACCCTGGGAGGAGACACTTTTCAGGCGACTTTTCAATGGATATTTGAAGTTTAATGAAGTCTGTTTAGTTCCAAGGACCACAAGTTGTGGCTGATACCGTTGAAAAACCTTCAGGAACATAAATTTACTACCAGTTAGTCTTTTGGCAGTTGGTAACGGGTCCATGGTGTTGTCCAGGACGAATTCTACTGTAACTTTAACTGGGATTGAAGCAGGAAGGAGCTCTACCACGTAATCTAATAAACGAGCGCAACGACGATATGGAACAGCCTCGGTATCAGGATTGTAGACCGAGGTTATCAGCCGTTTACGGCTACGTTTAGAAGCATCCAGAATAATTTTTGCCGGTACCACAGCAGCTATCACAAGATGATCACCCGGGAGCAAGAATTCCAGCTTGC
Source organism: Kurtzmaniella quercitrusa (assembly GCA_030570095.1). NCBI lineage: Eukaryota > Fungi > Ascomycota > Pichiomycetes > Serinales > Debaryomycetaceae > Kurtzmaniella > Kurtzmaniella quercitrusa. Next base: position 110,935 of record JAJLUZ010000018.1, on the reverse strand, counting down.
TAAGCCAGTCGAGGGCACACCATGAATGTCTACGGCCGGAAATGACCGAAAGAAGAGTCCTATTCATATCCAGTTCAAGTGAAGATGCGCTCAGCTCATCACGAAGTCCATCATTAACATTGACGGTCAAACTAATCAGCTTGTAGTTGTCGGCATTCGAAGTTGGATATGTTTGAGCTGATGTGCTTGTTGGAGCAGCCAGGGCGGAAGAACGACGAGATGAGGGCAAGTAATAGGTCTGTTGCAGATCGAACTTGAACATATCGAGGTTTTTCAGCTTACTGGTGTTAAATTGTGGATCCAAGGCCATCAATTCTTCATCGGTCATCCCCAGATACAGCTTTCTACGTGGAGCGGGGGGAACATCCAGTGACTTACCCGAGCCAGATGGATTTTGGTCATCATCTTCATCGTCCAGAACAGCGGTTTCAGTTGCAGCGGGTCCACCGGAAGGGTTGTCAACCATATCGTTTAGGTCACCATGGTAATTGATGGTTTCTGAATGCTCGAGGTTATAATTAACTTGCAGCTCCAGTAATCTATTTTTAAGAATGGATCTCAGTGGAGGGTCGGGCAACTTGACCTTTTTTTTAGGGGCGAAGGGCGATTGAGGTAAGACGTTGAAAGTTCCATTCAGATAGAGACTGTTGACGTTACCGAGATATTGGTCGACTTTGGAGCGACGACGCTGGGCGTCTAGATCCAAAGAGAAGTCATTTTTGAAGGGAGAGGAGTTTTCGTGCTCATTGGGATCTATATAGTCAGGAAAGAGGTTGTTGAAGGAGACTCTGCGGGAGAACGAGGTCATTTACTTTCCTGGGGGCCGTTGTGGGTGGGGATTCTACTACGTGATATTTTTAAAGCTTAAGGGATAAGGATTGGGGCTAATAATTGATGCCAATATAGGTAGTAATAGATAGGTAAAATCCAAAAATTATTGGGTAATTTCGGCTAATTAGATACACTTTGAGGATGTCAATAGTGAACTAAGGAGTCTTAGAATGATGATAAGGAAGTTGAGGATGTATTGGAGGGGATAATACTGACCAAATATCCAGGTAATTAATCAATTATGTAAAACGTTCAAAGATGAAACTTCTGGCGCTTTTATGGTTCTTCTAGAAGTCGTCTAGATATGGCCTAATGCAGCAATTGTGGGGTTAAGGAACGACTGCGAATGAGCAATGGAAATCCACGGAAGGTCAACAGGGACGGGCAAGCCTACACAAAGACCTTAATGAAAAGGGAGTGGGAAAGGTGGGGAATGGGAGGGGGCAGGAAGAAGGGGAAAGCAAGAGTGCAAATGGATGTAAACCAAACTGGACTATGACTTCTAATAAAAAAAAGGTGATGAAGTTGGAATAATTAAAGTACTTAAATATGAATGACCCATTTTTAACCATTGATATTATACCATGGCCACCGATATCTTGCACGCTGGCGAAGGCCCCATCCCGATTTGGCACTACTACGACGTGACGACATGCATCATTTAATAACAAGAGAAGCAAATTTCTTGGCAACCAATAAGTAAAAAATGACGGCCATGCCTCAGTGTGGGTGGTGAGGCTGTAAATTAATTAGAGGGGAGAAGCCGCAACGAAGTTTAATTCGCTAGATTCGGAAGTAGAGGTTGGCCGTGACAGATGAAATCTGGGACAGTGGAAAGATGGGGTGGAATTCAAGAAGTAAATACAACAAAAGGGAACAATTTAATATGAATATATGAGTGAACTACAAGATAGAGATGGTATCGATTGTAATGAAACAATTCGCTCGTCGGTGTCACCATCCATTGACGTCGTTAGGTGTGGATGTTCATTCATAATTGTGTGATTATGGCGAAGCATTTATGCTAAAAAATACCCGAAATTATTCGGCCAGCTCCGCTAAGAATAACTTGGAGCTGTTTTATTATAGTTAGTTAGCGAGTAACCAACACTGAGCTTTCACTCACTTGGATCGGTGAGGCAACAAAGCTGCGGGATGTGAAACGCAATTGAAACATTACCATCATTCGTCTGGCAGGTAGTAAATCAGTCGGTAAGTAGGTAGGTAGGAAGGTAGAAAGGTAAGTGGATAGGTAGTTATGATTGTAGAACCTAAATCACACACCAATCGATCCGCCCATTCTTCTCATAATCTCTTATGCTTCTCGTCACCTTTTTGGCTATTGCTGCAACGCTTAGATATCAAAGAATACTACGATATTTCTAGAACTGGAACCCTACATATTATTTTTGACACCCCCAGCCAGTAAGTTATTTTTAATAACAATAGGAAAAGCTGGTAGAATTAAGGCTTAGAACAATCTCTGGGGATGGAAAAGAAAGCAATTATTGTCTGAAAACAGCTATTATTAATTGTAATGGCAGTTAAGTTTATATGAAAGAAAGGTGAAAAGTCCCCTATCAGTAAAAATACCGTACCCACGCCCTCCACTAGGCTTTCAACCGTGGCCCACGCATACTCACCTCAATTCTAAATTGTGAATTCTGGGCCGAAACAAAGTCAACTCACTCTTCATCTTCTCGGGCCCCGGAACATTTTTCTCGTCCCAAAACGAATGGTAGCGTTGCCATCTGGTTTTTCTTGAACTTCTTATCATCGCATGGCTCTTCATTAGATAAGAATATTGCCTAGTATTCAATATCATTTCTGCTGTGCCACGATATCTTTCCTTATCTATGCACGTGGGATTTCTTGCTTGGCACTTCTAGTATGAGTGTACGTAGACATTTTTCGCAGTAAACTAAGGGGAAATTAACGCACACGATGGGACCGCTTATTCGTCTACCCTGCGAGTCGAGACCTACTAGTAGCGGTTTGATCGGGCAGTGCTGGCTTCGGTTACGTAACTTTAACGCTAACCTTTGTCATTTGCGACAATAAACGATATCATCTGAGATGTGGTGTGTGCTATAATAATAGGCTGCAGCTGGAATTTATTCTGTGCTTTGGCATGTGTTGACACCCGCACCAAAGATATGGGCCACATGGAGAGTCTATTTTTTTTGATGGATCAGGGGCATAAGAGAGGATAGTAAAATATTCACCAGAATAAGGTTTACCAGAGTAAAGATTCACAAATTATAACATTTAAATACTAAAGAAATTTTGGGATGACACTTGCTGGATTTGTAGTCGAGAAATTCATTGGAGTATTGTATTAAAGATCTCGTCAAATGGATTTAGTAAGAATTTTGAAAAAAAAAAGTGGTTCGATTGAAAAGACGATTCCACACTACATAGAATAAGAACTTGTAGGGTATCAACTTCGGTAGCTACGAAATTATTGTAAATGAAACATACACTAGGTCTGCACCTTTAACTTTTGTGAAATAGAGGACGCAAGTTCTAGAAAACCCCTGCTCTTGATTTAATTTCGATCATTATCAATGAGGGGTTTGTGGGATCTTGGAACGATTGCTAATAGCCTTGCATAGAATTATGAAGAGACAGGTATTAAGTAAAGAGCAACGAAGTATAATTATTATTGAATCATCAAATGTATAAAAATACGTTTCAGCATCCGGTAGGAAGTATCCCCGTAAGAAGAGAGATGCTGCATGAAATGAACAAACAATAACATTGGAGCTTGGCTTGTCCTCTGTCTTTACGATCATCCATCAAGGTTCCATAATAAGACGGCCCCCCACGATGGGAATACGAGGAACAAAGAAATACTGCATACAAACCTGGAGCTATTTGACGGATAGTTATTTTCTGAAACGTGGAGGAGGGCCTCAGAAGAGGAGATGAGGTGACCGGAGGGACGCGTTCGAGGAATACTCTCAAAGGCTCAAAAAAGTTGAGGAACGTAGGAAGCAACGCGTTAGCGTGATATTATGGATTGATAGGAGGAGGTAGTAGTAGTATTGATGGAGATGTTATTGCTGGTGGTGGGAAGAATATTTCTTAATTCCCCTGTAGGCCCTCTGAGAGGGAAATTGGATCTAGTTAAAGATGATGAGGTTCAATAGCGGGCAGCATTGGAATTACTGGGGGAGGTACAGGAAAGGAAAGCAAAAAGAAGTTATGAAAGAGAAATAGATGATTAAGTAGACTCTGATGAATTGCCAGAGGTCTTGTAGCAGGGTTGGCTTCCAACACCAATAGTAACACCTAGCGGCGGTGATAGGCGGAGCGACAGTAAATTAGCGGAACGGCTGTAAAATGGCGGAGCGGCAGTTAAGAGGGAAGCGGTCCCTCAGTCGGAGATTTCAGTAGAGAGTCAAAGAGAGGGCTATACTGATGAGACAAAGTCGTTATCAGTGAGCCAAAATCGTTACAGACATTGACTAATTACTCACCCATGCCCTACCAAGGTCGTACTAAGGTCCCAGATACGTCAACATTACAGTAGCAGAGCATTATAGCAGAAGTCTGGCTGCGCAAGCTGCAAAGTCTTCGAAGCAAACAAGGAAACTTTCTCGAGCCTATTGTTCGCAACCGTAACCTGCCTCGGCACCAGTAGTGATGTAGGAGTTCTAGCTCCTCATCGACCATGAAGGAAATCTATCTATATATTTCAAAGTAACAGGACCACCCCTTAAGAGCCTCCAAAACATCCGCAACGTCTCTGGTGACCATTGTTAACCTTCCGTTACTCCTCCACCCGTCATCCCTCCACCTTCTATCTCGAGCTGCGGCTACAAGCTTCTTTCCCCTGCACCGTCCCAACTAGGAAGTCCCAAGTAGGCAAAAAAAACATGCGCCGCTCTGAAAAACTTAACCATTACTTAGCAAACCTCCCGATTGGCCCCATTGGTTTTTTTTCTAGTAGCTACACCATGACATCTCTGCTTGTGGCCGAGTTTCGCCAATTGAATGAGAAGGAGGGCTCTAATCCTCCTAAACAAATCCCTACCCCTGCTCCAATCGGTGGAGTCGATGTTAGATGCGGTCCAATTCTTCGATTATGTGGGACCCATGAATCTTCTAATCTGCCAAACTACAGAGCAACCTTGCTTTTGGTGATCAAAGACCAAAAAGAAGAAGAAGGTAGCGCCGAGGATAAAATTCCTACCGTTTCCTACAAAATCTCTGACCTGGGCTCTAACGGTGAATTTGACGGAGTGGTCTTCCATAAGACTAGAGGCTACTCTTTCATTCGTTATGCTATCAGTTTCCTCCTTCAACAACAAGAACAATTAATTCAGTACTCAATTAATGGGGAACGTAAAAACGGATTCCAATTCTATGTCCCTGCTATCGATCAACTGATGAATGTGGTCCTGTTTTCATGTAATGGGTTCTCTCTTGGAGTGGACCCAAGTGATTTTAAGTCTTCTCCGTGGTTTGATGTACTCAAGAACCACCAGGAGAAACATTACCACGTTATGCTTGGTGGAGGTGATCAAATCTATTCTGATTCGATTAAAAAGCATTCCAAAAAGCTTCAAAAATGGATGGAAGAAACCTCGAAGCACAAGAAGCGTACCATGGAGGTCGACCAGGAAGCCTTAGATGAGTTCCATGAATATTACCTTAACAATTACATGGGATGGTTTGGTCAAGGATTCTGGGAAGGTCCTAATGGTACTACTTTACAAGGATGTTTCCCTGCAGCTATGGCTTCTATTCCTTCAGTCAACATTTTCGATGATCATGACATTATTGACGGATTTGGATCCTACAAGGATAAGACCATGCAACTGCCATACTTCTCTGCGATAGGAAACGTTGCGTACGAGTACTACATGCTTTTCCAGCATCAAATGTCTGTAGATGAGGCCGTTCATAATGATGTAAAGGCTGAGCCCCAATGGATTATGCCGAATCAAAAAGGACCTTTTATTAAGCAAAAGAACCATTCTAACTATGTTCGTTTGGGTAAGGAGATTGGTCTTGTTGGTGTTGATTGTAGAACTGAACGAAGACTCACTGAAATTGTCACCAAGCCTAGTTATGATGCCATTTTTGCCCGTCTTGAAAGAGAAATTTCGGCAGCACCAGAGATCAAGCATCTTTTAGTGATGTTGGGGGTTCCAATCATGTATCCACGTCTCGCTTGGCTTGAGTGGTTACTTACTTCGTCACTTTTAAAGCCTGCCAGAGCTCTCGCTATCAAAGGAGTCATTAACAAGGGATTGGTCAATGAATTTGATGGTGGGGTTGAAGTTTTGGACGATTTGAATGATCACTGGTGCCTGAAACATCACAAGAAGGAACGTAACTACTTACTCAGTGAATTGACCAATTTCGGAGCTCTGAAGGGAGTCAGAATTACCATTTTATCCGGAGATGTTCACTTGGGATGTCTTTCTCGACTTAAGCTGAAGATTCATCATGCACCATACACTCATATCTATAAGGGACCAGAAGAAGTGATTCAACATAATGCCAATGTTGTCCAAAACCCAGAGCAGGATCCTAGATTGATATTCAATGTTATCCTGTCGGCAATCATCAACACTCCTCCACCTGATGCCATGGCGACTTTACTTAACAAAAGGCTGCACATCCATCACTTCAGTCAAGTTACCGATGAAGATGTGTTGCCATTATTCTTGACCAATCCTAATGGCAGTCATAGAGACAATCACCAATTCTTGAATAAGAGAAACTGGAGTGATTTGATCATTGCCAAACAGAGTGAGTACAAAAGTGACGTCGGAAAAGGAATAAAGAAGTTCCCTGGTCCATTAAGCGAAGAAGGTCAGAAATTGTTGGAGAAATTCAAGGAGAGTGAGATTCATGTTAAGTACCCCCTTGAACCCAACTCTTTGGTCACTACTTTCCATTTCGAAGACAAGACTGATGATTTTGACTGTAATACCGCTCTCTACGAGGTGTTGATTCCTGAGATGGTCGGCAAGTACAAGATTGAGAACCCAGGAATCAAACATTTGATTTCTGGTCGTCTTAATTAGGCGTTCAACAGGAGAAGAGATGAATTATTGCAATTGTATAGAGTAAAATAAATGTTAATTGGTTTGAAAGTATTTGTGAGCTAACAAGAAGATGGTAGGATATGATTTTATTACTGGCCAGATAATGAAAGAGATAGAGAAAGGAAAGAGAATTATGTAGGTTATTTGAGTGCAATGACAAGTTACTCGAAAACAGCAGTAACTTCAATCTTGGGATGGAACGCAAACCATCGTATTAAATGTGGGTTAAGTAAAGTGAAAAAAGTGAACGATTAACACACATTGAAGTATAGGATCACAAGATTAAAAAGATTAGCAAGATTAGCAAGATTAGAAAGAATAGAAAGATTGGAAAGATTAGAAAGATTGGAAGATTACAAAATTTACGAAGATCAGAAAGATAAGAAGAATAGGGAGATTCAGGTAGAGATTGAGATAGAACTAGATGAATTCATTCACATTTGAATCCCACTAAGGCCATATTGATGCCAGAAAGATCAATTTAAGTTAAGGTTTACGGTGAAGAGAAGCAGCCGTTACTGAACAATACGAGGACTGACACACGTATGCACCTTGTTTACAAAAGAGTCACAATGTACCGGCTTGTTTTGGCAGAAAGTTGCTTCTGAGTAAGATAAAAATAGACTTCAAAGTCAAACAGATATCAACTTTCACTTGCCATGCTCCCCAAAACGACTTCCCTAAGTGAAGTTAAAATATGCCGAGTCTATGTACATACTGGCCGCCAAGATGATGTGAATCCCCCTGGGCTCTGTTTCTTCGACCAGTATAGATGTCTGCATATTATTTTGCTATCGATACATTGAGATGCAGAAAAAATAGCCGGGCCACCGTTGAAAGAGATAAGACAATAGATGCACAATGTTCGACGCATAGGTGTGGCATGAGAAGAGAAATAGTTTGTTAGTGGCTCTTGACGATATAAACAAGCACGGACAAACACATATCCGATAAACGATATATGTGTAGAAATGATTTTTCGTGGAGGTTGCTTAAAGCAGTCTCCTTTTGTCAGTCAGATTTAGGTAGTATGAAGAAGATAGGATTATACAGATGTCTGAGGACGAGGAAATTTCGTCACGAGAGTGGGATGAGTACTATCTCGAATTATAACCGGCTGGAAATACAACGGCATAGGGCCGTAGAAGATGTAAAAGCTAGAGTCTGCAAGGGATCAGTTTTCTAAAAAAACCTAGTAATCTGCCAAATTGCCGAGGCAGATGATTTATACTATCAGCGGTTTTTTTCGGCGACGGACCATAAAAATTGTGATAACTATGGTTTAGATACTTCTGCGTTGTGTATGTACAGATGTCTATGGTTGTCTTTCTGTATACATAAGTAATCCACCTGCCAGCTCTTACAGCTCTTACAGCTACCTTTCTGTCTTTTAATGTAAGTGATCTCTCATTTGCAATGTCATATCATTAGCGTAAGAAAATGCATAATTGACATGGGCATTAAATTTATTCTATCTTTATTCTCCATTAATTCATTCAATCATTTGATGTATCAGTGATGATTCAAAGATATACATCTGTACAAATCAGCTACATTTCGAAATGTTTCATTCTTCACTGACAAAATTCAATCTTCATTATTCATACTACGTCTCTGTAGTCTTCACCTCTATAATCATCATCAGGAAGGCTACCACCTTGATCCTCTTTCCTACTACCCTAGCCATTCGTTCCGGCCCGCCGTTGTGGAATTTCTGCTCGCTAAATTTCCTTGTCCGTGCGATCTTTCCTCATTAGATAGCGAGTGGGACCCTAAAAAATTTGTGTTTTGTATTTTTTTTAGGCAATCTCTTGTTTGATTTCGCTCCTAACTACTCGAAAGATGGCTAAACGTAAAGGAGATGAAAATAGCACCCCAGCTCCCAAAAAGAAGTCCAGTGCTTCGTCGCAAGGAGATTTAAATGCTTCAAGAGCAGTGTTTGCTTGTAAACGTTGTCGAACCAAGAAAATCAAGTGTGATCTGAATTATCCAAGCTGTAATAATTGTACCAAAAGAGGTTTAACTTGTGTTGGATTAGATCCAACTACCGGGAGAGAGGTTCCAAGAACTTACACCAATCACTTAGAAGATCGTATTGCCCAACTAGAGGCCACTCTCCGAGAGAATGGCTTAGAATGTGCTAAAACCCCCGCCCAATCTTCATCCAATCCTTCCTTGGCTACTATGGATGGAATCCCTGCAACCCATACTTCGTCGCCCCACCAGAGCACCACCAATGTGCGACCACTGAACACTGGGGTTCAAATCAAGCAAGAGGAAAGTGGTCCTCTGTCTTTGGACGTTCATAGTCTTCTTAATGAAGGGACTAGATCGGCCGGATCCAGTGCTCCATCTCTGTATCTTGATTCACAACTGGGCATTTCATTTGCCCGATTGATGTATACTGCCGTAAGAGTAAATCGTAAAGGATCCACTCGTTCACTGACTGTGGGTCCAGAAACCTCCAAACCAGTGGGCCTAGATTCTCATCAACTGCCCTATTCACTTCCAAATTACCCTTCCACTAGTCCACTGATTCCTTCAAACCATCTGAGTCTTTCTAACATATTGAATCACGAAGAAGAGAATGACATTATAAACTCGAACTCACGTCATCTGACTCAGCCTGCATTCCCCCCATCCAAAACCATCCCAGAGATGGCGTCATCTTCAGTGATTGATCCATCCAAACAGGACATTCTTCTGGCAATATTGCCGCCTAAAAGTACCGCTCAAGAGTTTATTAAGGTATTTTTTGCTCAACTGAACCCACAGATGCCAATTTTGCATCGTGAAGAGTTTATAAGAACCTGCTTTGTACCGATATACGGACCTCTAGACCAAGGGATCTCGCTTGCATCCAATTATACCGCCATAAATTACGACCAATCAGTACCAGAGGTGCTCCCTCGAGATGAAGAAACCTGGTTTTATGCATACAAAGCAGCTTTCGAAAGAGAGTTGAAGAAACTCCCAGACAAATCTAAAGTTGATGCTGCCCAAATCTCTAAAACCATCATCCCTCCGACAAAATTCCACAAACCATTATACTTCCTTAATATGATTTTTGCCATTGCCTCTTCGGTTCATCATCTTCAATATCCGACCACCATATCCTTTGCTTTCCGTACAGCAGCAGTACAATACGTAGAACCTGTCTACACTCTGGATGATCCTTTGGAATCCCTTCAAGGGATATTACTCTTGGCTCTTTATCTGATAATGAGACCCGCTGTTCCAGGAGTTTGGTACGTTTTAGGACTGGCCATGAGAGTGGTGGTAGATTTGGGACTTCATCAAGAGAACGAGCGTACTTTAGAAGCTTTGAATCCGTTTGTGAAAGATAAACGTAGACGACTTTTCTGGTGTACATATGCCTTAGACCGACAAATATGCTTCTACTTGGGTCGCCCAGTCGGAATTGCTGACGATAGTGTCTCAGTACCCTTCCCACTGGAATTAGATGATGCATTGATCACCCCGGATGGTAGAGTTCGTGATTATCTGTTAGAAACCGCCTCTGGCGTGCCCACCTATAAAGTAGTATCGCTTGCATTCTTTAGAATCCGTCAAATTCAACTGGAAGTTCAAAGAATCTTATACACCAAGGCAGAACTACCTAGAAAATACAACTCTTTGGATGACTGGAAACTGCAAATGGCTCATAGACTTGCACAATGGAAGCTTGATGCTCCCAAAACCCAAAGAACAATGAATAGTGATTTCAATTTGGAGTTTTTCAACCTCAATTACAATCATACCGTTATAATGCTTCATGGAATTCTGCCTTCTAACTACAGACTTTCTGAGGTAGACTTCCAAAGAGTTCTGGAGGCAGCCAAAGAACTTATTCATGGATACCATCAATTATATAACAGCAAAAGCATCAACTACACATGGGCCGCCGTACATAATCTCTTTATGGCAGGCTCCCTGTATTTATACTCCGTGTACTACTCTGCTGCTGTCCGTGAACGTAATCTGTTTTATGAGGTGAAAAAGGTCACCCAAGAATGTATTTCTGCCTTGAGTTCGCTTGTCAGTCGATGTGATGCAGCCAGTAGTTGTAGAGAGATCTTCGAAGTCCTCACTGCGGCTGTAGTCAAATTAAGATACGGAGAAATAGTTCATGGTGTCAATGGTCATACTCATTTAACCAATCTGATTCTGACTGGCGGTCACAATCTGAACCAAAATTTGAAAGACCTTGTGGAGAATATGCAACAAGAGGAAAATAGTATCCATTCTATCAATAGAGGACCTGGTCCGGCAAGGCTTCATCTTAACCCCTTTAAGTCTCCTGGATCAGAGGCAGTACTGCCCGATGTAGCTGAAAGTGCCGCCGCTGCTGGAGATTTCGAATGGGTCACAAACCCCACCAGACAAAAGGAAACAGGACAAACTGGAAATACTGATGATCTAGACACCTTTTTCCACGAATTAGAAAATCTATCACCTCGTAGCTTTGAACCTGCTGCCCCGAAAACGCAGGTCCGCGGACCTACCTTTGATTCAATGGATCCCAATACAACAAGCACACCAGATGGAACCCATTTAGCCCAATCTCCTTGTGTTCTGGATTACACCAAGCTGACAGAGTCTACGCCAAGCACTAGACGTCAAGAATCGATCCGGGTCTACGAGCTAATCCATGAGATGCCCACCGAATCGATTTGGGACCAGTTCTTTACCGCTGCTTATAACTCGACCCTCCCAGTCCTCCCATAATGTAATATATGTAATTTAATACAGAGAGATGTATAGTAGAAGAATGATGTGTATTGAAGATAAAGTAGAGATCGATAGTGGTGATTCGGTCATTCAAATTTAATATTTTAACAGAAAGTAGGCATTTTAGTTTTCTTTCCGTACGATCTTACTGTGTTTCGTATATGAAGCCTATTGTCTCTATTATTATCTGCGTTGTAATATCCTCATCATCAACAATTTCGTTATCATTAGTCACTTCATCACAAATCATTCAATCTTTCCATCCTTAAAAGCACCTCTAGGTCCTCCTCAGATACAACACCAGCCCAAAAACTGCAGTCTACAATATTGACAGTCCATCCATCGTAGTAACCTGTCAAATCTAAGCACGATCCTGGCTCTGTATGATCAAGAGATAACTTATTGATTACTGGACGAACATCTATTCGAACTACAGCATTATCTTGGGCTCCAATGACAGCGGGATGTGCTCTTATAAGCAAATGTCCATCATTGACACAGTATGACACCACTTGAGCCAATAAACGGACCCGAACTGTCCGACTAACGGTAGCTGCTGGGAAAAGCAGTTGAAGCCGGATGGGATCTAACACGAGCTGAGTCATTAAAGACGGTTAATCAAGAGACTATAGTTGAACGACAAAACGTTCCTTTTTTACAGATATTCTTAGAACCACTATATAAGGATTATTCCAACTGCAATTTAATGATCCTTCCAGCTTTATCCACCCACTATCATACTTACTTTACCCCTTTATAGTCACTAGGTTCTTTAAGTCTGGAGCACTTGAAAAAGTTTCCTGCACTGCAAATTCAGTAGCATCTAAAAAAAAGTCCCAGTGGTTTATTTTCCAGAGGGAAGATGAAGATCTTGAAGGCTCGAGACAAGTTTTTAACCAACTACGAGGTGCTTGAGCATCTCAAGGGCATACAGGATAAGTACAACTGGACAAAACCACAAGAGAATGAAAACAGAAATCGAGGAAAGCGCTATACTGCTTGCGGAGTAGATCTCGAGGTCATCACTAGAGACGTAGTACGATATCTTGAAAACACCTCTGCTGGAGCGATCGATACTGAGCAGAAGTTCACAGAATTACTTGTCTATCTCAATGAGCTCCCGTTGGTAAAGATAGAAAAATATCAGATCATGAATGTGCTTCCTCGGCTGATGGTGGCTCTCTATTCAGTTGTAGAAGAGTGTGACGTACGGTTGAGCGATGAGCAATGTGAGGCAATAATTGAGCACATCAACACCCTATTTCCAAGCGAGGAAGGTGAAGTTGAAGAAGGAGGAGAAGGAGAAGGGGAAGAAGGAGAAGGAGAAGAAGGAGAAGAAGGAGAAGAAGGAGAAGAAGATGACATGCAACAGGAGTCACAGGTGTAGAAATTCATCATCTCATCTCATCTCATCGAATGCATAATCATATTGTACAATAGTCAAGATAATTGATAGACCAGGCTATAAAATAACTAGCAGAAATACATTTAGAGCAATTAATGGTGGAAAAGACGTAGAGAAATTAGACAAGAGGGATAATTGTTATAATGAAATGGCTTATATTAGCATTACCTAGGAACTACTATACTCAAATATGCTCTCCATCTCTTAAGTTACATCACCGTTGTATTCTGATCATCATTAAGTATACCCTCGTCATTGGCTAGCCTCATATAATTAAATCTCTATGAAAATCCCTGTAAATCCGTTAGTTCTTGCTCTATATGAACTCACCCATTACCCCGTTACCCCGGGCAACTATTCCATCGGTGGCGTCATCTTCTTCAACGTCCACTCGACTACTATCTCTTTCCTCCTGTTTTTTCTGCAACGCCTTTTCCTCTTGCTTGAACCACAGATCTTTCAATCTCTCTACCATCTCCGGGAAGTCCAGAAGGATTCCCGTTGGTCCCAAATTAAACAACAGCTTCTCCTCATCCTTTTCATTAATCCAATGATGTACCTGTTTTTCAATGTCAAAATTCTGCTTCGTGTTATATTCCCTCAGAAGCCAGGTGGTGAGCTCAGGAAGCTCTTTTACTTCATCACTGGTGTGGCTAGAGCCACTCTGCTTAGTTTCCGGATCATTATCATCAGCCCCAAAATGATTTTGCACAAGGTGATCAATCACGGGCCATCCGTATGCATTAGCATACTTTCTTCTGACTATGATGTTATTATGGGCATCGGGAAGTAACTTGACGAGTACCTTCCTCCACAGCATGTGCTTGTGGTATTGCCTAGCTATAGCTTCTTCCAATTCACTTATGTCTTCGAATGATGATAAGATACGTTCTTTGAGGGTAGATTGACTACTCGTACCTTCCAGTTCGAACCTAGATATCACACTAGCTACGTTAGGATCGTCACAAGGAGGAATATCCTTTTCACAATATACTTTATCATGAATTACCACATCGCCTCTGCTCTGGGGGTCAGTTATATACTTGAATGTGGGCATAGGTGGAAGGACTAAAGACTGGGCTGTATTTATCAACAGAAGAGTAGAGGCTGGTAATTTATAAGAAAAGAGTCCTTCTTTGGACTCCGTTCCTAGGTGATTAGTTTGATCAGGAGCAGTTTGCTTTTGGGGCATAAAAAACTGGATCATAGTTTGGAAGGGAGATAACGACGATTGCTCTTCATTTTCTTTTATGTCCATATCTTGTGTAGCAGCAGAATCGGACTCTTTATCTTTACCAGCGTCGACTTCAGGTTTCATTGATTGGTCGTCAGTGTCATTGGTATCTTCTTTATAATTAATGAAATACAATGAACTAGTCCGTAGTGGTACTACCCCATCATTTTCTAAATTACTATATATGGTCCTACGCTTGAATCTACAGAGAATACGATGGGTAGGACCAGTTGGAAGAAGTACAAGCAACGGTAGTTGATTGTGCAGTGAAACAAGCCCAAGATCCTGTCCCGTTTTACCCACTATACCTGCCAGTAATGCCAATTTGACGTACTTTGGATTTTCATGCACCAAACCTAGCATGGGCAGAGAAATTGCTACGAAGTTTTCCGGTTGAATTTTGACAAAGAACTCGGGAAAGTTGTTTTCAATGTAGGCTATAGCAAATGTTTGGACCAAACCTCCCAAGGAGTGACCTATGAAGGAGATTTTGGTGACATTGCCTAGTTCTTTCACCAAGTCGAGTACATACTCAGCCACGTGAGACCCCAAATACTTGACCCCTCTTTCTGTACGAGCTACGTTACCAGTGTAACCTCTAACTACAACGTCTTCTTCGACATTAGAATCAGAAACAAACAGCAAGATACGATCTCTTACGTATAACATATCAGCCAGAACATTCAGAAGTAAGCCATGAGTTAAAATCACGAGATGCTTTGGTTTTTCTGGTACTGGGAGTGGAAGGTTCCACAAGTCCAAGGTATCGTAGGCCAGAACCGCCAAGATATTGGAAGCAAAGCATCCAGTTTTCAAACCATTGAGCACTTTACGTTCGGGGAATGAAAGATCCCGTAATACCTGCTTAGAAGTACCAATAGAGATTTCAAAATCCACATCGATGGTGTTATTAAATAAAGTTTGCAGCACTACATCTACGGTCCAACGATAGTGTTCTTTTATGGAATGACAGGCCAATTCAGCGTATAACAGTTGACCTGGAAGTAACTGTGGTTCGAATACAGGCTGATCAGCGGTTGAAAAGCATTGAATTCTGGGCAGATAATCTTCGGGAGTACAATCTACGTAAAGGACGTATGGACCAGCCAAGTAAGCGGCTCTTAGAGCTAACAGTTCGGTGTTTTTGACCTTCAAATAGAGCAGTGGTGGAATGGGATTGCCATTGGTCTTTTCTGGGGTATATACTATACTAAACCTTTCGACCTGGCCCACTTTAACCGACTTTACCTGGCGATAAAGGAGCAGCATCACAGCAATCT
The DNA here is from genome assembly GCA_030570095.1 of Kurtzmaniella quercitrusa. Taxonomy (NCBI): domain Eukaryota; kingdom Fungi; phylum Ascomycota; class Pichiomycetes; order Serinales; family Debaryomycetaceae; genus Kurtzmaniella; species Kurtzmaniella quercitrusa. The sequence continues at coordinate 95,389 of JAJLUZ010000018.1, read as the reverse complement.
GACCTAATTGTAGAGAAAAGAAGCAAGTAAGTAAGCAAGCAAGCAATAATTGGCGAGGGTGGTGGGAATAGGCGCGATTTAGAGAGATGGGAATGTTGCTAAGAGGAGGGGGGGGGGGGGGGTGTTGGGCCGTTGGGAAGTATTATGAAGGCCAAATGTGGTACTTTGCTGCTGGAGGAGGTTTTATAGCAGTAGTGGTGACTGCATTTGGATGGAAGTGGATCAATATTGTGATTTGTATTTACTGTACAAGATAATCTTTACAATAGAGAAGGCGATTTGCTTGAGGGCACATGAATCATTTGAAGGGCATGTGAAGGTCAAAAGCATAATCATAGTACGGTGGAGTTGAGAATGTTTAGGGGCGGGAGAGAACAAACAATAAGCGATTCGATTCTTGGTGAGTCAGCTTATCAATTTGTGTCGTTTCATCAATTATTGTCGTATCCATTTAGGTTGTTCATCGTTTGAAGATTATACATCGATCTACTTCTTCGCTAAATTTTGGCGCTATTTTTTTGATCCTCGCTAGTGTTAGTGCAATTGCAGACACTAAATCTCACTAAAATCACCTTCAACTTCTAATTTTCTCGCCAAGATCACTACTAGCGGCTATTTTTCTCACCAATATCACTGTTATCACTAACATCAACCTTTTTTTCTCTCGTCTGGTGTAATAGTTACTACCAACCGACCCTCTTTCACTTCTCCTACGGCCCCAATGGCCCCTACTCCAAATCACATACCGAAAATGGCTCCAGAGCTGGACTCAGAGATCACAAACCCCAAAATCTCCCCAGGAGAGCCAAAACCGTCCGTAATAGTGTCCCCAATACCCTCAAGTAATCACCATTCACCAGAAATACCCTCCAGTAATCACAATTCACCACCAACTAATGTCTACCAACCACAATACGATAATGTTCAAGTAGACGATAATGTCCAAGTAGACGATAATGTCCAAGTAGACGATAATGTCCAAGTAGAATCTAATGTCCACAGAGTAATATCAAACCTGGAAAGAAGTCTTAACGCGATTGATTTACACCCTGTTGAACTCGCCGCCCACGCCCTTCTATCAACACCGCTAGACAATCTCCACGATAATTTTCAACTGCTTAACCAGCTGCAACTTATTCTCTATACAAGATTGCAACTGATTGAACGTCGATTGCATGCCTTAGAAGAAGTTATATCCGAAGATAGTGGGGCCAAAGTGAAGGGACTACTTGAGCGGATCCATGGGGTAAAGAAACGGCTTCAAAAGACCCTCAAAACTATGAACAAGGTGGAAGGACGGTTGGAACGGGTGGAGGGGAAGGTACAAAAGAGGGAGAGGGAAATGGGGATACAGACTGAACCGAGATGAATGGAATGATAGATGAACAAATAGACAAGCATAGATCAGAAGAGAGAAGAGAGAAGCATATAGGTCAAGAGAGACGAAAGAGGCATATATAGACAGATGAAAAGAATAGCTTAATGTACTTAGCTCATTTACCACACACCATAATTGCAATTAATAATACCTCTGCATTCGTTCTCTACATCATTACACCTGATTGTATATATTGTACGTTTATCTACTTATATCTGATTCAAACCATTCATGGCACCAATCTAGGAAGATTATCTATAATAAGAATTCATCTAAAGAAATTTCACCAAATTGTACGGATAGGTAGGGGTCTTGATATGGAATATCAGTAAAAGAACCAGGTACAACATAAATACAAGCACCAGGAAGAGTACTACTGTCAAGAATTGAACCTGAGGATTAGTAACTCCTGGCAGTTTCTTGACCAAAACCACAGCAGAAAGCAGAAGTGCTCCATAAATGAACAGAATGATCTGGGTTTCCACCCCGTACTGAGTTTGCTGGCCTGGTTGAAAGTACTCGACCCTGTCGCCTACTTCACGTACATATGGGGTACCTCTGATTTGATTGAACATATAACCCAGAATGAATAATAAGATGGTGACCAAAGATAACAGCAGCCATAAACCTTTCAGACTGGTGATTTTGTAGAAAGTGGACCAGTTTTTAGCGATTATGGCAATCAAAGAGATAGTTCCACCAATATTGACGGCAATTCGGGTATAATTTGGTGGAATATATACCTTGAAACGATAACCGGTGAACTCATATAGCCAATTGATCAAGAGATCCTTATGGTCGCCAGTAAAGAACAGATACTCCTTTTTCTGGGTGAGATAATCACCAGCGGAACCCTTGGCCACTGGAGGGAAGTAGAATACCTTGGGGATGTTGTTGAGTTGGAATTCAGTAAACAAATTCTTACTTTCCAAGTATTCCGAGTAAAGGAAGTATACGTTTTTAGGGGCCGGCTTTTTGGGGCCGTCATCGTCAACATCTTGATCAGGTTCAGTCTCGTCGACACCAGTAGGGTGTTCCTTCAACCATGAGCTACCAACGATATCGTATTCTGGTTTGAATTCATTACATAACACACAATTGAGTTGAGTGGATGACAGTGACATCAACACCACCAAGTGGTAGTCACGAGGACCCGATAAAAGGGCCTTATAATTGCCATCATTGAGAGTAATTACTCCACTTTTCAGGGCATGGGCAAGATTCTGAAGTTCACTGTTGCTGAGACCGGCCATAACGGTCCCAATAAGGCTAGCATATGCTGCAACTACGCCAAACTTCATAGTGATAGTTTGACACGAAGCCCGATTTTTCACTTTTAGTGCAGGAGTGGGCTCAGCGAGGACTTATATGAGAGTTTATGGTGATAAGAGGTTGAGTGATGATTGTTAAGATGGGGATATGGATGATGTTGTTGGATATTTGTGAATATGTATGGATATATATGGAAGTGTGTGCTTATATACTGTACTCTTGCATGGTTAAGAGATGACAGTATCTCCAAAAAGCAGATTAACTTTTAATGGTTCTACAGCTACATATTGATCTCCACCTTAACTAACGCGACTACAATTATATAGGCACATAAGCATTATAGACACATACTAAACATAAGCATCATAGACACATACTAAACACAAACGTTACAGACACATACTAAACATAAGCATCATCGACACATCACAGACAGATCATAGACACATATTACAAATAAGCACTTAGGAAACAATATTTACGTCACTGCTTAACCGACTCATCTACTCTTCATAATATAATTCACCTTTTAACTATAATTCTACCAACTCTCCAACTCACCCTTTCTCTCACCATCTCTCCATCATACTATATCCCTACAACTTACTTTATCTTTCCACCTTACTATGTCCCTCCATTTCATCCCAATCTCGAACTCAGACCTATCCGAATCATCCCTGTCCCTTCTCCCGGCTCCAACCGTTCTACCAAGAGAATATAATCCTCAGCTACGGGCATTTGAACCTGCAAAAATACCCCATAGACCGGATCATCCCAATTTTCATTCACTTGTAACGGAAGTTCGGTTCGTTCATAGAATACCGAAGCTCGCATCATTGGTCTATAACTAGACTCTTGTCCCTTTGGACCACTATATGTAATACGGAAGCTTGCTAAACAATTGGCAGTCAGGCTCCTAAAATGATATTTGTATTTCTTATTGTTGGCCCATTCAAATTGGTGCTGAACCTCAAATGTTCCTAGTTGACTCGAAAGTCTGCAAAGCTGAGCACCCTTTGTTGCACTATTGACCATGAGTTTAAATTTAGCCGGCATTCCCAGCTCCAACCGATCATAAGTCAGACAAAAAAGTCGATACTTACCCTTGGAGAGCTTTACAGGATATACTGCACATCCCTTTTTATAGTTGACGTCACATATTGGTGGGGATATGTTGCAGAGTACTTGGGTGAATGGGTATATATGAATATTATAATAATGCTCTTGTAATTCTCCAAATAATGCTACTTGTACTTCCATATCTCGGTCCAATTCGAGTGAAAACTGAGGGTTTTCAATGAATGACCCTAAGGCATAATTACCCCCATTGGTATCCGGATACCAGGCATCTTCTAGACTTAGTATCTCGGGATAAATGTATTTGGCTTTAGAAATTTGCAATTGTTTGTCACTAAACGCTGTCATGGTGACATTACATTGACGAGAGACATAAATTGCAATAGTGTATAACCCAGGGTTAAGATTTTGTAATTTGATCAACTCTATTCTATTATTTGTCCCTTTGGATTTGTAGACGTTATTGTATTGTAACAGAGTCAAAACCTTCTCTCCCTGAGCAGTATCGAATACCTTAACCTTGATAATGATTTCTTCATCTGATTTATCAGATAGAACCACAGGATAATGCCTTTCCAACATGATCCAGACTCTTTCAGAGCCCTCTGGATATTCCAATTTGAATTGCAGCCACTGATGTATATCGAGCAGGCTTTTGGCAATAAAAGTGGTACTTACTTGAAAATCAAAGGTAGGACGCCAACACACATAAAGATAGGCAAACTTGTAGAGTTCTGAATCCCGATACCATTGTAGACGTTCTTGAACTAGCCAGGGATTTTTAACACAGAATTCATGTTCTCCATCTTTCTCTCTGACATCGATCACTACATAATCATGATTAGGTACGAGGTTAAGTTTACTGGAGAGTTCTTTACTTAAAGGGCCCATACCCAAGCCAACGAGGGCATCGCCTCGAGAAAATGCTTCAAGAATGTCTTTCAGAAGACGTCCAGTGATAAGCTGAACCTGTGGAAGCCATCCTAAAAGCATATAACAATCTATGGCAAAGTTGGAACCCTTGAATTCGTATCCTTGACCCATAACTTTCAAGTATGCTTTTTCTAAAAAGGCAGGCCACCAAAGGTTATCGTTGGATGACGATCTAATCACAATACTACGGCCATTTTTTAAGATTGGAACTTCACTTGTGATAGGAACAAGTCTTTGTGATCCATTGAAATGAAGCTTGACTCGACAAGGAGGTGGGGTTCCCCAACAACAGGACAGAAGTAGGTCTGGCTTACAATGTATTACGGCAAGAAGAGCACAAACAAACAGACAATTAGTAAGCAAATCTTGAGTTAGGTTATGCAAGTCTGATATAGAGCCCTGAACGCTAATTTGTTCTTCAAAGTGGTAGGCTACGTCATGAGGAATTATCATGTGTGAATCAGGTTGATTGAACGCTTTAGGACGATGATTTGGTACGAAAGCAGTGCTATCATAAGCCAGAGAGAAGTTAATTACCGGAGGAAAGTATCCTCCATTGGCTCTAGACCCCATCTGTAATAGCTTTTCTGACAACAGCATCTTATCTATAGATTCATACCAAGAGAGCAAATATTTTGAGATGGCCACCACCACTTGAGAATCGTTATTCGGGGTAGATTTGGCGTAATTGTTGACAATTTTGATGCTGGAGAGGGCCGTTTGTTTAGCCTTGGTGACATTGCCCAAGGCAGCTTCAAAGGCGCTTTCTTCTAGCTGTCCTACGGCGTCATCTAGCGACATAGACGTAAAGTTGGAGTGGTAAGAAATTTGATTTTCAATTGCTGCAAACTGAAATAAACTCTGTACGAGAACAGAAATGTATACGAGGAGATGAGAAGGTATACGGACAGATGACTAGGAAAGATACGAAAGGAAAAGATATGTAAGTAGAGATGAACCCGGAATATATACAAAGAGACGTATACAAAGAGGTGTATACGAAGAGATGTATACGAAGAGATATATTAGTAGAGATGTACCCGAGGAGATGTATACCAGGAGATGTAAACAAAATTATATATACGAAGTTATGAAAACTAGAATGAATGAAATGTTGTACTTAAATTAGGAGTGGTAAGATGAATAACAGGTTAATATTGTAGATACGAAAGAGAATAGAATCGAAATGTATTTGTGAATTGAGAGACAACTCTTCCGGGTACAGCTGTTGCATGTTTCATTTGGCAATATTATTCCGTTAGTACGGTATTGAATTCACTTGCATTCGACATGAAAGATATTGTTCTTTTATGTCGATTGGTATGTTGCCCTCTGCATCCTCTTCTACAAAAACCCTTCCTTCGTTATACCTCTTTATTCATTCTTTGTATCTCTCTTACGATATATCTTTATATCTATCTTTTTGAATCTCTTTATGTGTAGATATTTGTATCACTTTCTTTAAATCTCTATCTCTGTATCACTTTCTTTGTAGTTCTCTCTTTATATCTCCTCTACCTCCCTCTATAATCTCCACCTTTTGTATCAAATTTCTCTATCTCTTCATGTTCATGATGTGTATTATTCTATATTTATGCAAGCCAGATGTAGTAATTATTTATGGCTTTAGTTTAGAGGACCAGCAACTGATTCCCATTGTGCAAATACGTACCACAGACTACCAGTATCTCCGATAACCAACCCTCTGTAGATTCCAACTTCGTTCAATTTGATGTGTGAAGAATAAACTCCATAAGTGAGCCCATTGTCTGGTTTCAGTAATTTAAAGTACTTCCCCAGAGGCAGTTCAATTACCAATTTAAAGTCCCGATTAGCAATCCCAGTACCACTATTAACTCCCTCCGCTGGATTGGCTTCAACTTCAAATTGATATCCATTATTAGGCACAAGTTTCGAGTTTTGGGGCAGCTTTATGTATAAATCATTCCTTTGTGCTTGAACTGTGGGGAAACGAGGAACAAATTTACATGGTCTTTGGGTTCCAGAATGATAAACGGGGACAACTACTGCCAATTCATGGACATTGTCAAAATGCTTTTGTACTCCCTTTTTGCCGGCAAATATTTGAAGAACTCCAATATCTTCACCTTCAGGAAGTACAGCCTTTATTTTACATATTCTAGTAGACCCTTCCCATTTTATTTGACATAACAGAAGTTCATTAGTGGTCAAATTTGCAGTTTTAACGAGGGTAAAGAGTTCTAAATCAGGGGATATTTCCAATTCACACTCAAAATGTTCCAAATCAACCAATCTAGTTAAAGCATTGTTGAAATTCCGGAATTTGAGCTTATAACGGTAGAATCCCAGATACATCCGTGGAAGATAGAAGGCAATATTTTGATCCACAGGAGGAATGACATGCTGCCTTTCAATCATCAGCGGGATATGAGTAGAAACGACCGTCAATGGTCGAGCAAGAAAGTAATGTTCATTGTAACCCTTAGCACTATCTTGAATATTACAAATAGCTCCATCTCTAAACAGAACAATGTCTAGAATAAAAAACTGGTCATCCAAGAGTACAGAGAGCCAACAATGGTTTAACACATACTGTTCATTGTGGTAGAATTCATTGGGACGTTTCCAGAAACCAGTGACAAGTTCAGCAGGAATTCTTAAAGCATCTAACATCTTTTTGAACAAATAATTGATCTGATAAACCAGGGCTTCTGCCTTGGCAGCTATTTCATTGAGTTTAGGTTTCATTTGTGAAATTCGTGATCCCGGATCTTCCTCAATAACTCTTAATTTACATAGTTGAAGGAGAACAGCCCTGAGTTGATGGATAGGCAGCAGAAATTTGGTGGAAACGTCAGCAATAAATTCATTTAAATCACAAGAAACTGGATACTGAGCAACGAAATTTTCTACTTTACGATATGTGGCGGCTCTCTTGGCAGACTCCCAAGCATCTTCATCAATTTCAACGTCACCCAAGGTTTCATTACTGTTGATTTCGGAAACAAATTCTAAAGGCTTGACGATGATTTCACCTTCTTCTCTCACTGCTCTCTTTGTCCGCTGCTGCTTGTTATGAGTAGTCAAGGAGTTCATTCGGTTCATGTCACCCTTGAATAACGACCATTGTACATCGGTTTGATTGTCATTGAGCTTATCCAAATATTGCTGTTGCTGAGACGTGGCACTGCTTTTCTTAAGGAACTTCTTGAAGATAGATGCCTTTCCTGGAGGCTTCTTTTCGAAAACAGAATCCATGACGTTGTCTTTGTCTTGCTCGAGCTGGGATCCTCCACTCTTGTGGTTGGAGGAGTCCTTCATACCCAAATATTCATACTCTTGTTTATGTCTCATCATAGAGCCAGCAGAAGTAGCACTCAATTCTGATAAGTTAAGTACGTCCAGTTGTAACAGCTTGAGCAGCAGCTTGAACTCTTGTGGCTGGTGGCCATCAATAGCCATCAAGGGGTTTCCATGTCTTGGCGGAGGGGGAGCAAATGTTTGAATATCTTCTTTAGACTGGTAAGGAGAATTAGGGGCATTTCCATGATAATTAGGGTCACCGTGTTTATCTAACTGGGCAAAATTTAACTCTTCTTGGTAACTGTCCTGAGAAAACTTTTGAGAGAGATCATCACGCTTTCTAGAAGAGGTTGACTCGCTGGTGTAGGATGCTCCAGGAGAATCCTTGATGGACCTGGAGCCACCATGAATAGATTTACGATGCTTTTCCAAGAGTTTTAATTGCTTGAGTTCACGTTCAAGTTCCCTTCTCTTGGCGGAAAGTACTTCTTCGTCAAGTAAGTCTGAAGTGGTGTGTGAATGAGGAAGACCTGGATGTCCTTGAGGAGGGCCGCCATAACCTTCTTGACCTCTCATTGAGCCTTGAAATTGGGTCAGATGATAATTGTAAGGTAAATTGTTGTTCAGATGACTTGCAGAGAGAACAGGTTGACTACTGTAATGCTGATGATTATTTTGAAGGGCGGTTCTAGTTGGAAGATCGCTGGTGGAGGCAGAAGTGTACTTTTTGAGCAGTTTTGCCGAAGCAGACTTGGTCATGTTCATGGCCATGTTATTGGTAACGTGAGGCAATTCATGGGGCAGAGAATGTACTATAGGTGATTGGATTGGAGTTATCAATTTTTTGACCTCGGGAAATCGCTGTAATTCATATTCCCTTTGACTAGATCTGATCTCATGTAAATCAAGTTGAAGGGGAGATTTGGCATACATCTTAGAAAAGCCTTCTTTGATAGGAGTAGTTGGAACACTAGGGGAAGCCAGCTTTGAGACCAGGAAACTATTGGAGTAAGGATCATCATAAATTTTGACGTATTCCTTTGGGAAGATTCCCTCAGCACCATTACGTCTAAGCTTTCCAGACCACCAGGCATCGTCAACAATCAGATACACTTCAACAATTTCATTTTCCATGAAACCAAGATCTCCTTCTTCTTCACCAGCCCACAGGACTGTAGTCTTGACCTTGAATGGGAGTGGAGGGGTCATGAAGAACAAGAAGAAGTAATGCTGAAGGAAAGAACTGGGGAACAGGTTTTTTGATTTATCAAATCGAAAGAAGACTAATCACGAAAACGGAATCAAATCGAAACAAGCACAGCAAAAAGACTATTTGGGATTGATTAGATGCCGGAAACAAACACAAATAACAGGGTAAGTATGCAAGGAATAGCGCAAGGTTACAGAATCTGGACTATTCAATGGCTGTTTTGGGATACAATTTGGTAGGGTTCAAGCCCAGCACTTATGGTTATGGTCCCAAAAGGGTCTAATTGCTGCAGATTTTGCGGCCCAAACGGGAAATAAATAAACATCCTAATGCAGGCAGTTTATTCGGCCAGTCGATGGAGATAGATACATTGGCTGGGGGGACAATAGGATGGGATATGACGAGACGGTCAAAGTACCGCATTACATAGGTCCAAGGAACGGCCATTGTTATGACTTTGAAATGTCAATAGACTTGAAAACGGACTCCTTTAGTGGGATTGAATGGGGGTGGCTGGCTTGTTGACGTTGCAGTACATGCAGGCAGCCGTAACGTTTCGTTTTACAAATGGATGGTGCAAAAAAAAAATCCCCAGCTTAAAAAAAGTTCGAAACAGTTTGAAGAAGCTTCAAAACGGTAATGAATAAGTTTATTAATAGCTTTAATAATAGGTGATTTACTAGTATAGTGAAGATTTTACATATGTTAAAGTTTGCTCACGGGTATTCAGTTTGTTCTGCATATCTCTTTTTGTTGCCCCATTTGTTTTGCTAGTTTTACGTTTCTATTTCTGTTTCTATTTCCGCTGCTTATGTGAAGATATCTTGGACCGTTGCTGTTACATCACACTGAGTAAGACGTACATGCAGAAAATTTCACCATACCACAATAGACAAAGAGGGATCAATCGAATATTGGATCGAAACTTAGACCGGTCATTTTGATTTTTCTACCAATACACTTTACAATTGTAGATATAGTTATATATCTTTGAAGAAACCCAGTCAAGTCTCTTTTGACGGCCCCATTCATCGATTTTAGTTTAATGTATGGATATAGTTATTTTGCACCCCTTCTTGTTTAAACGATGGTCTTGTTGAACGCAGATTACAAGACAAATCAAACTACTTCAATCCACTTCAAAACTACTTCAATCCCCTCTTTTATACCTTTTCATCAACCCTTCTTCGTATTTCTACCTTCCTTCCTACACTTATTCTCTCAGTTGTATATGTATGTCTATAATTCTTACTCTCTCGTCTTTCTGACACCACTCACAATATCATCCACTCGCAAAAGGAGACAGGCACTCTCAATGGCCGTCTTCAACAGCTGCAGCTTCACCGCTTCAGGTTCCCACACTCCATAATCATTCATGTCCACAACCTTACCCAATTCACCGTCAATTCCGAAAGTGTGTTGACCGGCTGCATGCTTTGCTCTTAACTGGGCCAAAACACGGATAGAATGACCACCACAATTCTGAATCAATGTTCTAGGAATGACTTCAAAAGCATCCGCTACCAGTTGGTATGGCCATTGAGCCACCCCTTCAACCAGCTGAGCTCTTTCAGCCAATTTTACCGATACTGCCATCTCAGTGGCACCTCCTCCAGGCAGCAAACGAGGTTCTAAAAATACATTACGGGCTACTGCCATGGCATCATGAAGATTACGTTCGATCTCGTTCAAAACATCCTTCAGAGGACCTCGTAACAAGATGGTACAAGCCTGAGGTTGCTTACATTCAACCAAATAGGTGAAATATTCGTCACCAATAAGTTCAACTTTGAAAAGACCACATTTAGTTCCAACATCCAGTTCTTTCAAATCTTCAACCCGGTTGACAATAGTGGCACCAGTGGCTCTAGCAATTCTATTGTTATCAGATTTTTTGGTTCTTCTGAGGGCAGTAACACCACCTTTCAACAAGTAATGCTGAGCCAAATCCAGAACCCCCTTTTCTGTGATCACCAAATCAGGCTTCAATTTAAGAATTTGTTCACATTGAGCTTTGACCTGTTCTTCTTCGATTTCCAAAATTCTACTCCAGTCTTCTTCCTTTGTGATCTCGATATTGGTTTGCAGCTCACCCTTTTTATACTCCAAGGGACAATCAAGGAGAACAATCCTAGGGTTTTCAATTCTTCTCCTCATCTTTGGATGGGTGACATCTTTATTAAGAAGAATGCCATCCAATACTTCTGAATCAGTGACTTCTCCACCGGGGATTTTTTCAATCCGGGCATATCTCTTGGTATCAATCTCTGTTCTATCGCCGTCAACTATTCTAACCGTTTTGACTGCTTGAAGGGCCAAAGAGCACATTTTCTGCAGCCATTTGGCAACATATTTGGTTCCAATGGAGGATTTGATAAGTGCAATCATAGCATTATCATCTTCAACATCAACTTCTTTGGAAACTTCATCAATGATTTCAAGAGCATCCTTAAGTGCTTGTTTAAGTGCCAGAATAATCACCACTGGATGAATATTACTCTTTTCCACATATGGGAATGCTTGGGCCAAGATTTCTCCAGCCAAAATGATCACAGAGGTAGTACCATCTCCAACCTCTTCATCCTGAGTTCGGGAGAGTTCGATCATCAGCTTAGCAGCAGGATGAGCCACGTCTATTTCTCTTAAAATCGCGTGTCCATCGTTAGTAAGTACAATTCCTCCAACGGGGTCAAGTAACATTTTAAGCATGGCTTTGGGGCCGAGACAAGTTCTGACAATGTCAGCAACAGCCTTGGCTGCCATAATGTTGGACACTTGGGCCTGATGACCCGATTTACGCTCGGTTTGTGCGTTTAAGTATACAACTGGTGCCTGCATTGCCTTCTTTCAGTGGGAACAATTTCGATTCAAATTCGAACAAATTTTGGGGTTTGATGGAAATTTTCGGACTACATGCAGGAAAATAAGAAACGATTATGTCTTTGATTTAAGTGGGAATATGAGTCTCTCTCTCTCTCTCTCTCTCTCTCTCTCTCTCTCTCTCTCTCTCTCTCTCCTAGCAATAAAGGCTTCATCTTCACACCCCACGGTTAACAAGTGTTCATTACTTTCGACCAAATCCAACCGATATCGGCCAATTTTAGCATATTACTACTCCAGTATCATGGACGTGTTGGATAGATTTACCACAGTGGCAGATCTCGACCATTTGGACGATGTAATGGAGGAAATGTCTACTAAACGTGAACAAATGGTCCAGCGGGCTAATGCCACTACTACCCGCACTCACACCACTATAGGACAACAACAGTCCAACATCAATTCTGCAGTACTGGAAGAGATCTCTAATGAGTTCATTCTGGTTGTACGGCAAATATGTTCATCTCATGACCTCCACATCCTCTCAGAAGCTCGTAATACCTACGGAGACGTAGCCGTTTTTCGTCAGTTAGATACTTTGTTAGCAGATAAAGTCCAAGCAGAAAATGATATCGTAACTTTATCGAAAGCACTTGAAATTGAAAACTTGATACTGCAATTACATGATTATGACGATGACAATGACGATGATCTTGTCTCTAAATACGCAGAGGTCTATCGAAAGGTTCAGAGCTTGACTAAATCAGACACCGTCACTTATCTTTTGCTGAAGTGGAACACCAAAGCCAAAGCCCTTAAAACTCGACTCCAATCAGAACTAACCCTGAAATTGGATGCTGTCCAGTGGCTTTCTAAGGAGTCAAACTCCTCTATTTCAAAGGGGATGGGGACACAAGATATTACGACTCTAACTTTGCAATTAGTTCAACTCCAGGCCATTGAAGGAGTCCCACAATACCCCGAAACTTGGTGGGCTTTAGATACTCTTGTGACCCCATTTACCATCAGATTCAATCATAACTTTAACTCCAACAAGCCCACTAATAAGATCTCTAAGCCAGAGTGGCCCCTCACCTTCGTAGAAGAATTCTTAGCTCAACATGTTGAGTATATTCAACTAGTTCTTGGAAATCTGGTGTTTGAATCTTATCATAGAATCACCATGTATGAAATAATCAGTGCCTTTTTGAAACCCGTAAGACAGAAAATGAAGAATATGGCTGATTCTATCGTTGTTCTGATTGAACTGAGACCAGAAAAGAACAATAATAGGTTACTCATCCATCTTATCTTCGAGCTAGTTCGATTCGACCAGGTATTACGATCTTCATATTTGTATAATCCCTTTGTAGATTTAAGGAATAAGGTACCAATTCAAGAATGGAAAGGGTTGGCAGGAGACATCTTGGCAGGGTGTGTGGAACCATGGCTTACATTTGAAGAAACATGGTCTAGTCGTCGGTTCAATGAAATTTTCAGTAATGAAAACGCCTGGAATATCGATGTCGACTTTCTGGGGGATATAAAGCCTACTTTCAGTGCCTACGATATGGGGAAGCTCTTTGAGATCCTTACAATTCATCATCAGACGCTTTCAATCTTAAAATATCAACTCAAATTTGTCCTGAGGGTACAATTAGGGTTACTAGATAGATATGCAGATGAACTCACATCACAACATAAGAAAATTACTCTGAAATCGGTAAGGTCTTTCATTCCTGGAAACATGGATCAGAAGGAAACAGATCAAACCCCGTACTTGTTGAAGCTCTGTGAAGTATTCTGCCTGGCTCGTTATATCAACTTCAAGATGGAGAGTTGGAATGCCGAGCTTATCTTTGCCCAGTTGTGGAAATCATTCATTGCCATTTCTGGAGAACAGGATGAAAAGTCTTTCTTTGATACCTACAAGGTTCGCTTGAACAAGATTCTTAAACAGACCAAACAGAATATCGTGGATTTGATCTTTAATGAAGTCAGATTGTACTTGAAAGAGTACGTGAATCTGAGTGAATGGGATATTGTCACAACTCATGAGGTGACTCCAAGTGTGCATGTCCTAACCACAAAGCTTCCCATACTTCTTCACCAATTGCAACGGCATCTTTCCAAGACTGACTATTTTATCATTGCTGGTGAAGCTGTCACAGCGATAGGGTCAGTTTTAAGGGAGTTCGTCATCACTAACAACCGATTCAGCCGAGCTGGACGAGAGCAATTGCAACTTGATTGCAATTATATTTGGCAGGCGTTTTCGGAGCTTCTCTTTTTGAATGAAGATTCTGAAGGTTCTTCGAAAAAGAGCAGGGTATTATTGAGTCATTTGGATAACCTCGAGTACTTGAAGACCCAACAATCCACGGAGTTGTTAGTTTCCGTGAATGAAGCCGAAGTCAAAATGTTTCTGGAGCAGAACACATATGGTTTGTTAAGAGAAAGGACGCCCAGTGGATTTGACCGGTTGCACAACGGAGATATCTTTGACTTATTGCATCGGGTTTTGAAGTAGAATGATAAATAGAGGTGTAGATAGGCGATTGATATTATCAACCGTATAGAGCAGATCGATTATGTGTCGTGATGATAGTATTGTGAAGTCAGGATATCAAGGCATATGGCATGTCAACCTCATATGACAATAAAAAGGCATCTAAAAGATACAGTAGTTTTAAGTTAATAGAAGGACAGATTGATAATACAACCATAAATGACATAGCCACTATAAACAGAATATGTACTCAGGTTCACCACTTTTCACGTATAAGAGATATGCAGATTACTTTGACCAATTCGCATCCTTCACTTTTCATCCTACATCCTACCCCGTCATCCTTCATGCATCAAACTTCATCCTACATCCTTTGTCTTTCTCTTCATCCTTTATTTGGATTAGCCTAATTTTTTCAATGTACTCCACATTTAAAAATCGCGCTCTATTTACAAATCATCACCATGTCTCTCGTCAGAAAGAGGGTATGTATTGTGTAAAATGGGGTGATGTGGATGATGAAAAAACGACCAATCAACTAATTTGAACCTCAATTATCCATCTGTCCGTTTATTCCTTCAAAAATCCATCTCTTTCCTTTTATTATCCCTCACTATATCATCCACATCTATCTATACTAACTCCAGCAACTCGAAACCTCAACCTCCACATCAAAACGTCATGCCTCCGAGCTTCCTGTGATAGCCCATCTCTACCACTCTACCGAATCGGCTCATATATCGGTCCCTAGGAAAGCTGGGGGTGTCCTCGTAGGCAGATCTAGCTCCTGTGATATTAAAGTCTCTGGCGGTGACATCTCTCTGAAACATTTTCAACTCCTGCTTGCCACCAATGATTCGGGTCGAGAGCTTTTATATTTGACTGACATGTCTCTGAATGGGACTTATGTGAATGACGAACTCGTAGGACGTTCGAATAGTACTCTTTTACGGTCAGGAGACCGAGTAGGTTTAGCTAGATCACACACTTATGTATTTAGATATGCAGTGGATGAAGGAAGTACCAAACTGTTCTTTGATGATTACGTTTTGGGAACTCAGCTTGGTCTGGGACATTATGCCGTGGTTAAAGAGGCTCGGGATCGTAAATCTGGTGAAGTGGTGGCGGTAAAAGTATTCAGGAAGGCTGCTAAGGGTCTTCAACAGGAGTTGGCTCTTTTAGTACTGTTTCTGCATCCCAATATTGTCCGTTGTTTAGGTTACTATCTTGAACCAGAGGGTACTGCTGGAGCAGGAACTTATTTGGTACTTCAAAAAGTAGGAGGAGGAGAGCTATTCCAACGCATTGTAGACAAAGGAAGACTTGGAATTGATGAAAGTAGGGCCATCTTCAGACAGCTCCTTCAAGGAGTCAAATATTTACATAAAAATGGAGTTATCCACAGAGATATTAAACCTGAAAACGTTCTTTTGGATATAACTCCACGATTGGATCCTCTGCAACATCAAGATGGACCATGGGACCCTTCAGAATTGAAGGTACTGGTCAAGTTGGCAGATTTTGGTCTAGCCAAATTTGTGGGTGAAATAGCATTTACTAGAACTTTATGTGGAACTCCAGCCTATGTAGCACCTGAAGTGTTGGCAGGAGACCGGAAATATACTACTAAAGCCGATATATGGCTGTTGGGGGTTCTTTTATATGTATGTCTATGTGGGTTCCCTCCGTTCAGTGAAGAGTTAGGACCACCAACGATGAAGGAGCAGATTTTGACCGGACGATATGCATTTTATTCACCATATTGGGACCATATTGAAGATTTGGTACTTGATTTGATTCTGGCGTTGCTTGCAGTGGAACCAGGTGAAAGATACGATATCGAACAGACGCTTAAACATATATGGATAGCAGAAGCTGGAAGCGGTTCTATTGACTCTGAACATTCTAGTTCAGGGGATAAAAGATTGCCTGAGCTTGAATCTATGCACGTTGATACCCAGAGACTTGCTTCAATGCGTTCTGACCTTGGGCTGCTCCAGCCTGTTACTCTTCGGGAGGCTTCGAGATTGGATGACAAGGCGAAAGAAGCGTAAATTTGACAATGGAAGGACCATAAATATATTACGGTAATAGAAGAGATACAGGTACAAAGAGCATCTCAAGTATGAAAAGAGTAGTAAGAGACTTCATTACAACTTAAGGTGTCACTAGGATAGAGGTGTAGAGGAAAAGCTTTCAAGAAAACTTCGGAAATATGAATGCTATCTTTAAGTCTATTTACATATGATTAAGTCAATCGGTTCATCAGTTCGATTATCTCTTTATGCCATCTCTTATCTCTTAATCTCTCATGCTACCACCTTTTTCACTTCAGCAGAACGGGTGGAGAAGAAAGTCTTGACTATAGCAGCATTTGTGGCCATCTGGCCCTCGAGGGTGACATTCATTTTCCCCTTATTAGCACCTAGAATGGCCAACCGTACTCCTTCTATCCTCTCCACCGCTTTCCTAGCGCTCTTGTAGTCCCCCATAAGAAAACTGCAATCGAAAAGACCAACCACACATTGAAGGTCACCAATTTCAGCCCCAAGTTTAAACCATTCTACTGCTTTATCATTATTTTGGAAAACGTTCATCTCTAAGAACCCCACTGGAGCAAAACTCTCTCTCAAAGCCGTCCCAGCGGCCACTTCTAAATGGTAACGAGCCAATTCTGGATCAGTCACCGTGTAAATTTGTCCTAAATAGAAGTGTGCCATGACCGTAGATTGATCTAGATCTCCAGTAGCAATACAACGACTGAAATATTCCCGAGCAAGGGTCAAATTTGGATCATATTGGAAATAGTATATTCCTAACAGCAGAAGAACTTGACTGGCCAAGATGGTATCATTCTCCACCAGCAAAAATTGTTGCCAATAGGAAGCAGCTTCTCTATATTTCTTTCTTTCCCAGGCCAAATCACCAGTCATTTTTATAACAAGAGGGTGATTTTTTTGGGCAAGTTCTTTGATAAGAATTTGAGCAGTCTTAAAATCATCGGAGGATGGTTTTTCATTTCGAAGGGCTTCGAATGCAAGCAATGTAATGGCATCATTATCACCTAGTTCAGCAGCTTGTTCAACAAGTTCATTCTCTAGGGCCATTAAGTGCTGGTTTACTGTAGTTCTCTTTCGAAGAGTTGCTAGAATGTGTTTTTGGACCATCAAGTCACTTCCACTTATAGTAGAGGGTAATCTAATTTGTTGAGGGTTCTCGAGATTAGAATATATTTCTTGAAGCACAGGGAGGATCTTTTTACGAGGTAAACGACTGTCGAAGTCAAAAAGAAGACGATTATGGATCTTCTTCGATGGAAGAAGAGTGTCCAAGGCCGGTCGGGTGGATAAATGTCGTATTGATCGGAGGGTGATCATTGTTTGAAGAGAAAAAATGGTGGAAATTTTGAAAAATTATGAAAAATTCGAAATCTGGGGTAACAGGAGAGAAGAGAAGAGAAGAGAAGAGAAGAGAAGAGAAGTAAGGTAGATGATGGCTTTGGAATATGAGATAGTAGAGCTCTATTTGTAGTAACTGGCACATTACAAAGAAGAGTAGTCCGATAGAGATCAAATGGTTAGTCCTACATTAGTCTTCCTGTTAATGATATGTTCACCTAGAAACCTTTAGAAATGTGTGGTTTATTCTCTTCTTGCTACATCCTCTACATCGTCTTCATCCTCTTCTATATCAGTCATTCTTATGGTATTCTTTTGATTGTCCTTTTTCTTCATTCTCGTCATTCTCTTCAATTTCTTATCTTCTTGCTTTGTCCTCCATAACGTTATAAACTCTACAGCTTTTACTTTATATGGAATCCCATTCATTTGTCTATAATACAGTAGCTGATCAACGGCCCAGCTCAAGTCTATCACATGAAACTTCCAAAATCTAGAAGAAGTTATTAGTTCAAAGTAGGGCAACGTGTAAGCCAATTTTCTCTCTCTCTCTCTCTCTTAAAAAACTCATCTGGGTAATAAATGTTGGTAGGTATATATCTAGAGATCTTCTATCTCATGGATAATGACTGTTATAGTCTATAAACGAGTCAATATGCTGGTTCAGAGCTGCATTTGTTTCCAGTGGGGTGTGGGCTACAAAATCGTTTCCCAACACAAATTCAAAGTCATGGCTTTGAGGAGTGTTCAGATGACCTTGGGGTTGAGCCGGGTCTTCTTGGGCCTCAGGCAGGTGTTGTTGATGTGTGTAGGAGACCGGAGCAAGCGGTTCTTCCGCTAGTTCAGGAACGTAAGGTCGACGGTAACTGCCAGTACTTGCCATCAGAGCTGGCAGAGTTTCCAGATCACCGAGGGGCAGGATTTGTGGTTGCCAGTCGAAGCGTAGCTCCAGATCACCGTCTATGGCGGCCGGGAGGGCTACAGAGTCTATGTTTATGTTTGAAGGGCCGTCATGGTGATTGGGAGACGTTTGATGGCCCAAAGAGGTGGCACCACCGCCACCACCAGATGGAGTAGCGCCAGATGACGAAAGAGGATGATGGGTAGCAAGGCCCAG
Organism: Kurtzmaniella quercitrusa; assembly: GCA_030570095.1. Classification (NCBI taxonomy): domain Eukaryota; kingdom Fungi; phylum Ascomycota; class Pichiomycetes; order Serinales; family Debaryomycetaceae; genus Kurtzmaniella; species Kurtzmaniella quercitrusa. The sequence continues at coordinate 76,390 of JAJLUZ010000018.1, read as the reverse complement.
GGAAGAGAGATCACCACCTAGCTGGTTCTCCAAGATGTATGCATTAAGGTACTGAAGCAGGGGTTTAGAACCCACAAGAACATGTGGAATGGGATCTTCTAACCCATGAGCTCTAGAGACTTGTTGACCTTCGGAGAAATCTTCACAGATCAGCCATTGATTCAGTTCTGTTGACAGGAAGTAGACCGAGAATTTAGGGGTATGCAGTAGAGATAACCGTAATTCATTCTGTTCTTGACTGATGTTATTATCGAGTAAAGAGCATGTAGCCACGGCGGATAACGGGTAGAAGATGCGGAAAAAGACTTTGACGTTGTTGGAGACGGCAGCGAAGAAGTAATTAAGTTCTTGGTTACGTTTCAGAAGAATGACCAAGAGATCAGCATGTTGCATGACGGTGGCAAGGGTTAAAGGAGCCAAATTTACTAGTTGACCCCTTAAGATAGGGTCTTGATGTGCCCCGGATCTTAACCGTTGCCACAGACCCACGGAAAGACTCAGACAATCTATAAAACAGTAGAAATCATTCAATTCAATGCCGTAGGGATTTTTGTAGGAGGAGGAATTGATCACCAGTTGTGATGATGGGTTGGATGGATTTGAAGGGATAGAAGCTCCGGGAGCTCCAGCAGCTCCCTGAGGACCACCACCAGAAGAAGAAATGCCGCCGCCGGTAAATGCATTATTGTCACTGATCAGAACCAGTCCCAGTCTCAGCAGAAAGGCCAGGCCACCACCTCGACCCATACGTTCCAACTTACGGAGTTTTGCTCTTCGATTCTGGAACCATATCCTTACAGCCTTTTCATTCATATTGGTACGGTCTGCTATCTCTCGGCGCTGTTCCGGCAGCGGGTTATGGTTATTGTCGAATTCAGTCAAGAGATAGTCTAGGACTTCACCGGAAGCACGGGTACGTTTTGTGGAGGAGGAATCTTCGAGGGACATGATATGGTGTGAATGGGTGAATGGGTTTAGTTGGGTTTAGTTGGGAGTCGAAAGTGAAGTTAAAGGGACTAGTGGAAGGGACTAGTCGATGGGTAATGCTAAGGACAGGGTGTTAGTAGGAACTGAGGCAATAATTGTGCCAATAGAGGGCCCTTATTATGGTGATGGATGCGGTTCCAGGGGAAAAAGGCCTCGGTAGGATACTTTTAGGGACCAAGAAGGAGGAGGCGGATTGAATACGTCTGGGAGGACGGCAAGTGGGGGAGGGGGTGAAGGGGAAAAGCACAGGAGGGATAGACGGAGCTGAAATTTACTTAGCAACAGCTTGAAGTGTAGATGAGGCAAACAGGTTTGCAACTCAAGAGCTTGTAAGCTTGATGTAGTAGGTAAAACCACTGAAGGTTCAAAAGGGTCAGGTTTAAAAACCGACCCAGCCAGGCGGCCACTCCTTTTACGGCCCAGCATGATGGTAGGCGCACGCCGGTGTTCCGCTTACCGCACGAACTAACGAACGTGTCCCCTACAATGTCCAGATAGGAAAGAGACAAAAAATAGCGAGGCAAAAAAGGCGATTGAACTGGTAAAGAGCCAAAAAATAATGGAATTAGAGGTGTGGGTGGATGTTAGTGGGGGAGTAGATTATGTGGTTGATGTGGAAATAGGTGAATGTTTATATGGGTATGGGTTGATGTTGATGTGGATATGGGTTGATGTTGATGTGGTTGATATGGGTGGATTTTATGGGTGGAAATGGGTGGTTGTGATTATGTGGTTGTTGATTGTGATTATGTGGTTGGGTGGTTGTAGTTCAGATTTGGTATGTTATTTATTTATTGATATTGATTCACAGGAAGAAAAATCGACTACTTAAAGAGAATTACAGAGAATCAGAGAATCAGGGATTCATTGAATCGTAGAGTCATAGAATCAGAAACTTAATGAGAATTAAACAGAATCAAATATAATTAGGTTTGTTAAGATTAGAATGAAATTTAGAATTGGTAAAATAGATTGGGAATTGATAGAATTGATAGATGTAGAATGATAGATGTGGAATGATAGATGTGGAATGATAGATGTAGAATGTGTAACGATTCTATAATTACAAATCACAATGTTAATAAAAATTCACCTGAATACTTTCCACTGGCACTCAGCATGATGATTCCTTATATATTTAAAATGTCTATTCTTTTCAATTAGAAGGATTGAATACCATGTCTTAAAGACGTTGTCCATGTTCTTGATACGAATTCATCATAGATCTAACTGCTAGCGAGCACGGACTTGTCACTTATCGAAAGAAGATGAATCAATACCTTTCCATAACCGAATTGAGTTTGATTTAAATGAATAAACCAATATGACGGCTCATGAAAATGAACACCCAAGAAGACCGCTTTTTATGAAATTGAATCACATAAATTTTCCCCCACCATCCCAATTTTAAAGCCAGCTGGTTTGAAAATGGTTTCGTATTGATTTGATGTCTCGCCTGAGTGTTATATTGGAATGAGAGAACTCATCTATAAGAATGCGGAATGCTGCGGCGCAGACGCCGTTGGGTGGTGCTGGTCCAATGCCGCTCGCCTATGGTTTGCCTTTCAGCCTCGAAGCCCCCACGCACGAGTTCGGTAGCATGTGCATGGAAATCAATACTGGGTGCGTCTAGGAGAGATCGGGAAGGAGTAGTTACAGGAAGTAAGAGAATAAAAGGAACCCAGTATATACGGGAAGCAAAAGCTAGCAGAGGGAAGACTATGGATACGAAGATAATCCATTTGATTCATGATTGAATGGACAAGTCAGGCTGGTAGAAGGTAGTTATGTCTAGATTCAATGTACAGATTTCGCAGCAATGCTTAAGCGACAGTTGACGAAATCTCAAGAAGACGACTAAGACAAAGCTTAAGGCACGATGCATCCCAGTCAAGAAAATCCCAAAAAAGAGAGATTATACATTCTAATGAGATGAGAACAGAGAAATCAGGTTTCTGGTAACACCATGCCACAGCATTGGAATGATAATTGACATTCTTTCATCCATTTTCAGTACTCCTAATCCTTGACAACGATAGGATGCTGCAGATTTTGCGCGAGCCAAAATTTTCAGAAGACCATAGAGAGTATTTCCAAAACATTTGCGGACAAAACTGCTGTCTTCCTACTCTCTCAAACGTATCTGGATAGCATTGATATGCCAATTGCAATAATGGTGTAGTTTCGAACATTTTCCCTTTCCGTCTAAGCCCGGAAAAAGCTGCGGCTGGGTACCCACGATACACGGGCAGCCCCAGAATGAGCCTAGACCCGTTCTAAGACACAACAGCAGAATTGTTAGCCCATGAAACGTGTAGTCTCTCGCAAACACGTCTACCATTAGCTTTTCTATATCTACAGTAAACCCATAGGTGCTTCAGGAAAAAATTTATACATGCGGAAACATTCAGTTGTATACATTAATACACTCTCGACCACCAGGGAATATCTCGCTATATCAAGCATTTGCTGTTGCTATCTATCTGATAGAGGTTTGCTTCCGTTTTCGCTCTTTTCTTGGTTTTTATCTCTCGATAAGTAAATTCGTAGTTCGAGTAAAGTGATCGATCTATTTGGGCTTCTATCATGAAATTTGTAGTAAAAATAAGAGGAAGATAGTTAAAACAGGATGAAGAGTTAGTAAATACCATTTGTAACTCTGATTTACCTCAAATTCTCAATGGTCTATTTTGATATTCCTCTGTTCTACTTTATTCTTAGGTTAGGATACGACTTGACATAATCTCCACCTTTGAAAGTGTTAGCACCTATTGAAGTATTTCAGAATTTAAACAAACGAATTTGCTTAGCTTGCAGGTTAACATTGCCGACCGTCACTGTTAAAATATATCACGCTGATAAGCTTGGGGTTTTTTCGCTACCCCAAAAGGCTCTACTTACAAGGGAACCAAAGCTGCTAATGGCTGCAAATTAGGGCTCAACTTTTATTGAGATATTTCGAATCTGCATGGTTTCATATAGGCCATTAGGTGCTACACTGACATAGACCTAGTTGCAGCTGCCGCGTGGTGGATATTGCGGTACTTCCCAATATACTCTACTATACTTGGCATTCCGATGTTTCTCCAAAGTATTTATTAACTACGAGCTTCTGTCGTACACGTCGAGAGATTATTCTGGATCGTTCTTCTAAAAAAAAACCGATCAGCGAGGTAAGGAGATGTAAGAGATGAGGGAAAAGGTATACTTGGGAGATGAAAATGAGTGGTATAATGGAAAAACAAGTCTTAATAGCGACACTTGGTGACTCATATATGGAGATAAATAACAGATATTCTTCTTCAATAAACTTATTGTCATATTTGAGAGAATTTTTGATTGATTGAATGAAATATCGTTACGATAAAGTTTGACACTAGCGAAGATACTAATAACCTTGCCGCCTTTTAATTGCTCAGGTACCTTAGTGGTTAAGGATATGAATTACAATGGGAAGTGACTATCAAGTGATACATAACCGTAATCATGCTCAATGATTTGAAATGAGCGTGGTAGGTGTATGTAGCCTTGTTACGCGGAGTTAATGGGAAGCCCAAATAAGCTCCGCGAATTGGCTAGAAAGAACTAAATTTAGACGGAGAAACGGATTTAATTCGGAGGGGCGACAATTAAGTCCGTCCGCATTTTGCTGCTGTCAAACGTCAAAAGATGACATGCAGCACGCGGCTAGCGCGAGACTTCTCTATCGTGATCCTTAAGTAAAAGACGTTTGGCGGGGAAAGGAGACGTTTAAAAGCAAAGGCAAGATTTGGAAGAGCGTAGAAACATCCCATCCTGGTCACATAAGAGTGAAACACCACTTGTGTACCTTTCCATATTTGGATGGTTCTACTGTTTAGCTCTATTCTAAATGAACTTGCTCATTCGCCGGGACTGCAAAATGGATTAGATGACAATGCATGCGTTAAAATATGCGAGCTAAAATTAAACAAAAAAAAATGCCATCAAAACCTTCTTGCCCATCTAAAGCAGGGACTAGTCTTATTATCGAGAGATCATATAGACACAATTTTGTGGACTGACCAATCGTTATACCAAGTTGTATAACGCTACTGGTAACCCTGATGCGTACTCTCATATCTCCCATTCCAAGTGCTATCTTCGTGCGGCTGGCAGCCCGCTGTTCGTATCTCTGACTCAGAGACGGATTTAACCACACGGAGAACTTTTCAAATGGCAAAGTTTATTTTTTTCAGTTGCATCCTTCCATGGTATAAAACCATACCAAGATTCGCCAAGAGTGTCAATATTCTATTATTTGTACATCAAATATATCTTACACATCTATCATATTAAGCAAATATGGCTGAAGATATGCAACCACAGCCGCTTGTGGAATCTGATTCAAATGCAAACTCAAATTCAAATGTAAATGCTTCTGAGAAGAAAGTCTTTATAGAATCTGATGCTGGTGATGGAACCAGACGTGAAGATCAATATCTACGTGGAATCAGATTGTTTCTTTGTATGGTTTCACTCTTCATTTCCATGTTTCTCGTATCATTAGATCAAACCATTGTCGTCACTTTATTATCAGAAGTTGGAAACAAGTTTGGCGGGTTAGGAAAAATTGGATGGCTTACTTCAGGCTTCTTACTTGCTACTGCTTGTACTGCTGCAACTTGGGGTAAATTGGCGATAATCTTCGGGAGAAAGTCAACTATCGTTGCTGCAATTGTATTGTTCGAAGCTGGTTCATTGATGTGTGCCTTGGCTAGTTCCATGAACATTCTCATTGGTGGAAGAGTCTTGGCTGGTGTAGGAGGTGGTGGTGTACAAACCCTTGTCTTCATTATTATTGCTGAAGTGGTACCAATCGAAAGAAGACCGTTGGGAATGGCCCTAATTGGTTGTGTCTTTGCAGTTTCTTCAGTATTAGGTCCACTTATAGGGGGTGCTTTCACTTCCCATGTTAGTTGGAGATGGTGTTTCTACATTAACTTACCAATCGGTGCCGTTGCCTTGGTCTTTTTGGCCTGGGCTTTTAATCCCCCAAAGACTCAAGGATCAGTTAACGATAAGATCAAGCTGATTGATTATGTTGGCAATATCCTTTTGGCTGGTGGTACAGTTTTAATTTTATTGGGATTAACATTTGGAGGTAATGAATACCCATGGAAATCTGCTGGGGTGATCTGTTGTATAATCATTGGCGTATTAGTCACAATAGCATTTGCCGTTTGGAATTTCAAATTTCTGAAGCATCAGATCATTCACACTGATGTGATTATGGTCCCACAAATCCTGGCTGCATCTCTTGGATTGTTCTTCATGTTCGGAGGATTCATCGCTTGTGCCGTTTATGTTTCCCTCTACTTCCAAATCATTTGGAATGCTAGTGCATGGCATTCAGGAATCGATATGTTACCATACATCATTCCAGTGGTCGTTTCTTCGATCAGTACTGGAGCTTTGATCGCTAAAACTAGATTTATCAAGCCATTTGCCATGACCGGTTGTTGCTTCTACATGATTGGAGCAGGCTTGCTTACTTTGTTAGAAGTAGACTCTTCAACAAAAAAGAAAATTGGTCTTTTAATTCCCATGGGAGTTGGATGTGGTATGCTTATGCAATCGATGATAATAGCATCACAAGTTTCTGCTCCAAAGACCCCCGGTGGGACCATCATGTCCACGACTTATGTCACCCTTGGAAGAGGTTTCGGTGGTGCTCTTGGGACTATCTTGGCCGATGTCGTCTATCAATCTACATTTAAGAATCAATTTAAAGCCAATATGAAACATATTACTGATGAAGCAGTCTTGTCAGAACTTGGTAAAGTCACGGTTGAATCTTTTCTTACAGCATCTACTGCTCTCCAAGGCATGTCTCCAAATGCCAGAGCTTTTGTGCAAGCACAACTTATGACTGCTTTCCGGAATGTTTTCCGGATGACCCTTGGTTTCGGTGGAGTACTTTTCATCTGTGCTGCATTCACTACAAACAAGAGATTACCTAAACAGAGTAAAGGTGTTTCAGCAGCCAAAGAAGAACAAGAAGGTGAAGGTCAAAGTGGTACTGTCGCGGAGATTGAGTCTTCTGACAACGGTGAAAAAGTTGACGTCGTTGAAACTGGTTCTTCGAGAGCTCAAAAGGAGAAAACGGATGAGGTTGTTTGAATATGAAAGCAAAACGAATCATTATGAACCCATTTTAATCATGTCTATAGCATTTAATAAATAATTATGAAAAATAGAGGTGCAAGTTAGGAGATGATGTATAATATGAGATTAACAAAAGCTTAAGATTGAATAAATTCTAGCAACAAGATTAGGAAACGATAGACAGAAGTATCAACTTACATACGTTTGAATTACATTGGACTAACCCCGATTAAAAATGCAAATAGCCAACTGAGATGGCAAATTCTATTAAATCTCCCTATAAAAAGTCTTGAATCAGGAAATGCAGCAATCCTTCGAGAGCATATTTAAGGTCCTTCCAATTTTTGTTTGTAGGTTCCCATGAATTGTACTCAAGGAGAAGCTCTTGGATTAATGATAAGTTGTGAATATGTTTTGTATGAATTAAGGTCTCCATTAATTCTCTGATTTTCCATGGAAGACGGTATAAATCTTCCACTATCGGGATGACTACTTTTGCTGGTCTACGTCTTTTCAAACTGGTAGTCTCCAAAGTGAGACGGATACTGGTCAAATAAATCTCCAGATTCGTATAAGTCTTCATACTTCCAAAGCCTCTACCCCCCAGTTGACAAAACCGCAGTAATTCTGCAATCACTCCATGATCAGAGAGTCCTAAATTCAAAAGCATGAGACAAATGTTGAGTAAGCAACCAAGAAACCTAGGAGTATCTCCTGAAATACTTATAATTCTATAGATATTTGGATGTAAAATTCTTAGGTTAAGCAGCAGATACAATGGGATGAATTGATCTCCAAACAGACCACAAAGAGTTATTTTTACGTTTTGATCCAACAAAAATTTCCAGCTTTCTACTATTGAGTCACTGGTTGCAGAGTTTGGCTTTGCCAACTCGAAAATTTCGTTCATAACTGCATTTTCTTGAGGAGTGAATGCTCTGATTACAATTTTAGTGTCCACCCCAGCAGTTGGACCAAAATGAAGTCCCAGAAGGCTAAGAAGTCCGAGTTTTGGCGAATGCTTTAAATGATTATCTCTGATGAGTTTTGCTAATAACTGAATTGTAATTACAGAGCCCTGATAATTTCCAGTGAAAAGTAAAAAGTCACATTGTTCGATCAAATGTATCCAGTTTTGTAGAAGCAAATAATGCTGTTTTACGGAGCTCTTAATGGTTCCTTTACCCTCCAAGGAGATGGTATCAATTTTGTGTGGTCTTGTGGGGTCTAACCAGCCATTTAAGGTCTTTTCTGCCGTCTTTATCATCATTTGAGCGTTTCCAGTAGGCTGATCTATCAAAGTTTTCACCATTTTGAACGGCAAAAACCCATGAACTCCAATAATAACCACTTTCTGAGTTTTCTTTTGCCGTTGTAGGGGATTTTTTACTCTATATATGTGACGTTCAGAAGTATCATTACGGAGAAGATGTTCTCCAACGAGTCTAGTTTTCGTTTTCAAAGTAATCTCTCGGAAATTAGCATCTATCGATGGTATTATATGTGGCTGTGATATGATAGTTGAAATAGATGCTACCAGAATACTACTGGTAAGACTAATATTGGCACTGATGCTAGCTATCGACAGTACAGCGGATGAAGATTGTGGAGATTTGGCAGCAGGAATTAGTTGATTTTGAAGGGCAGCCACATCCAATGAGTGCTCCTGTGCTTGATTCACAAGACGGGGTAACTTCTTGGGCTTGAAGCTTACTGGAGTTTGGGCAGTTTTGGTGTTAGAGACTGCCAATTCTCCGTATGGATCCTCTGAATTGCTATGGAAGGCATAGAAAATGGTTTGTTTATGGGATTCAATTGCTTGACGGGCCTGTTTCAACAAATCTACACTTAGACTGCTGTTATTGATAGAGTCCTGGGCAGTACTACTAGTCCATAACCAATCGAACCAGCCTGGAGCAGCGATAGAATCCGATTCGTTAAGGCTACTCAGGTCTTCGGTGTCTACAGGGATCTCTACTGATCTTGGTATGGGTCCCCCTCCTCCTCCTTCTGGGCTGACTACATCTCTATATGGGGCTACTTGTTCATCATCGATACCATTACCTCCCTGAGGGGTTTCTAGGTCATCTCTGTGAAACACCAGACTCATACGGCGAAACGTCGTTTGCCAAAGACCTTCCGGATCTTCCAGTGGCAATTTTGGGGATGGTTGAATGATGAATGATGTTTGATGTTGTTGAGGTTCATTTGGATGTCCATTGGGCTCGGTGTAGTCTGGTAATTGGGGGTTGGGGTTGTTTGGAACCTTCTGGTCGGATTGGCCGGTCAGAGATTCTGCGGTCCAAAACCACCAGGAAGTACGGCGAATTTCCGGATCTTTCGTAAGAGATGACACTTCAAGTACAGCCGTCGATACCAGCCGTTTTTTGGTACCATTGGAGCCCTTTGAGCCGAGTTCAAGTGGCCCATTAGACATGAATTAGTGGTGGCGGCAATCTACTAATGTTATCAGTTCCCACTTCAATTGACGCTGGGGGTAGTTTCTCACTTAACGAGAGAGGAGAGGAGAAAGAAGACAGGAGAGAAGAACATGGTAGATCATAAAGAAGTGATCTCTATTTAGTTCGCTTCTGTGTTGTCATATGTGTGTCATAGGTGTTTGAAATGTGTTTTATCCTGTTTATATCAGTTCCTCACACGTCTACCTCCATCCGTATTATCTCTATTTGGCCTGCCACTCTCATTATCATCTCTCCCGCTTGTACCACCCATTTTTTCCTTCGTTCCAGTTCATGTCTCTCCCACTTAAATCACTGCTCGCTTATCGCAAAGCAGAAGTGTGGAGATATACTTCCATTTCTATAGTAACATGTGGTGTGAAGAGGTGCTATCACGATTAAAAGAGAGGGATAAGATCGAACAGAGAGATCTGGAGTACTTCCAAGCGTTTGATGAGCTTCGAAAGCGGGTGACAGCCGCAGAAAAATTGGTGAATGATCCTTCACTGCTGGTTATCTCTGATCGTTTATCACTGGTACTGAATCAAACAGAACAAAGACTTATAGACACCAATAATGCCCTAACCTTTGCCAATTCACAACTTAAAGAAGAGGAAAAGAGACTTAAATCTGTAGAAGCTAGATTGAATCTTCAATTACAATCAACGACCCGTAAATTGGCTGCCGTTAAGGAGGAAATAGCCCAGAAGAATCGAACAATTGAACTAATAAACGACGAAGTACTAAGTGGACAGATCCAGAATAATGTTTTGAGGGACCAAATTCTGGAATTAAGAAAAGAGAATGATATTTTGGTCGAGAGATGGATCGTGAAGGCAAAAGAGCATGCAGATCTGCTCAATGAGGTTAATGAGTTGTTGGAGAGGGAAAGAACTGGGAAGACAACAACCCCAGAATGATTCATCAGCTGGTCATGGTGAACGATTTTAGAAAGCCAATTGCACAGTTATAACTGCGAGGCATACAGTAGCATAAAAAGCAAAGAGTAATAGAAATCTTTGACATAAATATATAGAAGTATTTCACAATCAATAAAAGCAATTCATTATCGATGGAAGTATTTCATCATCAATGGAAGTATTTCATTATAAGCATGATTATCAGTAAATGTCTTTATCGATAATGGTTTGATCATCATGGCATCATGAATGGAGGTTTTACTATGGAAGCTCTAATCTTTCATATCTGTTTAACACGTGGAGATCTGACCATTGACAACTCAATTCAATACAAATTGATTTAGTCAATTCTTTGATCGACTAAATGATATCTCAACTACAAACCCTCTCATCACATCATTCTATTACATCTATTTAGAAGTGTCAACGACATATCTTCCCAAAATTTGTCCCTTTTCCATCAATTCGTAAATAGATGGCAACTCAGACAATCCAACAACCTTGATTGGACAAGTTATCAACCCTCTGGTGAAGAATTCAAGCGCTTCTGCTGTGTCAGCTCTGTTACCAACGTAAGATCCACGGACCGAAACAGATCTAACCACTGCTTCAAAAACTGGAACAGTAGCCTTAGCACCAGCAGGTAAACCAACCAAAACCACAGTACCAGTTGGTCTGACGTATTGAATGGATTGATTGATGGCCTTTTCAGAAACAGAAACATTAATGGCACCATGAGGACCCCCATTAGTAGCCTTGACCACGTCAGCGACAATATCCTTAGAGACCAAGAAATCAATGTATTTTTCAGCGCCCAATCCCTTGACGAATTCACCCTTTTCAGCAGAACCATCAATGGCAACAACTCGAAGACCTAATGCCTTGGCGTATTGAACTGCCAAAGAACCCAATCCTCCTCCGGCACCAGAAATGGCAACCCAGTCTCCAGATTTCAAGTTAGCAGTCTTCAAAGCCTTGTAAACGGTGACACCAGCACACAAAATTGGAGCAACTTTGGCCAAATCAGTTCCGGCGGGAATTCTGGCGGCCTGAACAGCATCAGCAGTGGCATATTGTTGGAAAGAACCATCATGAGTGTAACCAGACAAGTCAGCTTCGGCACAATTTGGCTCATCGGTGTGTTGACAGAACTCACATTGCATACAAGAGCCATTCAACCACTTGATACCAGCCAAATCACCAATTTTCCAGCCCTTGACATTATCTCCCATACCAACAACAACCCCAGCACCCTCATGACCTCCAACTAAGGGTAATTTGGTATCTAAGGGCCAATCACCCTTCCAGGCGTGCAAATCAGTATGACAAACACCAGAGTATTTGACATTAATCAAGAGTTCATTGGGCTTTGGTTTTGGTACAGCAATATCCTTGTACTCTAATGGACCCCCATTAGTTTCAAAGATCACTGCCTTTTGGCTTTTTGGAATATCAGACATAGTGAATTGTTTATGATTACTATTATCTAAAGTAGAATGATAATGTTGAAAAGTAAAGCGAAGGGGCGATCCCACCTTTTTTATAGTTCCAGATAATAGAAATCTGGTGAGGGGCAATCCTCGTCGGACTTGCCACATTTGAATGATCAGGGTTGATGGTTTGTAGATATTTTCGAAAAAAATGGGCAACGAATTAAACTGCGGCCCTTTTTTTTTTTTGGATGCAGAATCTGTCAGATTCGGGAACGGGGGAAAAAATAAATTTTAATAAAATGCGCTTAAGCCCGGGGGGTTAGTTGTCCACTGATGACTCCCATGCGCTTACAGGGCAATAAACGATCACATCACCCGATCGACGGGAGTCCCAATGGAAATACGAATTAAAGAATCGATGACATTGATAATACTTACCTTGGAGTTTCTTATCCATGTAACGTTCCATGGGTTGAAAGATGATTAATCGGGATGGCCATGAGTATCTTGTTGTTTTTGAGTTTACTGCATGAGAATATGTGGACTCGGGCTCGGCGTCGTCATAAATTTTATTGGAAAAGTCCGAATCGCTATCGTTGTCCTCCACATGGTGGTGGTAGTGCTCCTGCTGTTGCTGCATAAGACCCTCGGTCGGAACGGAAAATGCACTTGGAAAATGTCGCTGGAAAAATAAGTCCGGGTCGTCGTAAAATTGATCCGATTCATCGCGGTAACTGGTGACGAGGCTGGCATCAGATAAGTGGAGTGGTGGCTCGCAGGTGAGGAACCATGAATTGGAATTTAACTTTGGTGAATGAAGATGACTTTGCCATGGAGTCAGGTGACATGGGGTGAGAAATCCAAATGAACTGACTTCATCGTCCTCCGTCAAGTAATTGATTACATCAATCACTCCTCGTTCATGCACTCTAGTGAAAAATAGTGCTATTCCGATATTCACCAAAAAAAATCCGGACATAAGTGCTTTCCACCAGGCGGTGCGGTGCAAATTGCGGGGCCCCACTTGAAGCCGCAATACCAGTTTTACCGAAGTCGCAATAGATAAAGTCAAGAAAGGCATTAACGGGCATATGAATCGGATTTCCTTGTGATCTATTGCCGAAAAAACGCTTATTACTACTATACAAACAATGGTGGATAAATTTTTGACCCCACCACCAAACAAGCCCCACCAATGATGTAATAAAAAGGGCAAGTAAGTCAAGGTCATCATGGGTAATGCTTGAAATATGTAGAAATGCCATGGTGCAACACCATAAAATTTAGATAATGACTTGATTACATTAAATTCAATGAAGTTGTAGAGAGGAAGAGTCCATTCGGAGTAGTAGAAGTAATCGAGTATAATGGTTTGGATAATGGCGAAGCTTCCAGCAACTATAGCTCTTACTACGATGGTTAGTTGTTCCAGAAGTGATTGAGCATCGACAATGGTCCAAACACCGACGCAACCCCATAGCACGGAATTTGTTGGACGAACAATACAACTAAGTACTCCAAGGTAATAAGGAAAATAATCTGCAAGAGCTCCAAGGTAATATTGGAACAGATTTGCCAGAGTTTGACTTTTAATATTAGAGGATTTATACCATGGCCAATAACTAAGGGCTACAGTTGTGATCATGGCCTCGAAGTTGTTCAGAAAAGACCGAGTACTGAAGAACCAATTGAATGGATTAGTTAAGGATACAAATAATGCTATTCGACTGACGTCTTCATTTTTAGTGTAGTTTTGAACAAATTTGTATAGAAACAATTCGGATATAGTCGCTATAATGGCCCCAACTATTTTAGGAGTTGCGACTACTAACAATTTTTCCCACCAAAGAGTAAGGCTTAGAAGCAGCACACATTTGTAGGCTAAAGCGAAGATTAATGGATGAATCGAAGATCTAAGTTTCTCATGCCATTCCCAGGTGATATAACCGTAGCCAAAAACGAGTTTATGAGCTGGCTCTAACAGTTGGAAGAACTCGTCTGCCTGGAAGAACGTTTTAGTTGTAAACGCGTTAACTAGACGGAACGCTAGTATTGCTAAAAATATATTACGGTCCCTCCATTCTGGGAGGATTTTGGGGGATTTTTTGGTTTCAGGTCTATCATCAACCGACTCCTGAGGCATCAGGTCATTTTTTGGACCTCTAAGTCTTACAGACATATCTGTCTGATGGTTCGTGTGGAGATGACTGGCTACTTATATCTTCGGCTGATCCATTTTTCACTGTGGAGGTTATGTGCACTACATTAATTGGCAGATATGTAACCGTATAGTGAAGATGCATGTAAAATGAATGTAGTGAGAAAGTTGCAATGTCCATGTACATGGCTCGAGTCTAATATTGTCTTGAAATTCCCCGTATCTCTACCCCTTTTGCTTCTCTTCATGTTTCTTACATCAATATAACTTTACCTTCTGATTAGTTGATCGAAGTTCTTCCTTCGGCTCGGCTCAAATTATGTCAAATTTATTACCGTTTTAGGACGATTTTGATGCGATTTTGATGCGACTTTTGCATAATCAGTTGATGAGATGTTCGGAGCCTTCAATTTGTCACAACTCAGTGCTACAAAGGTGTTTGAAATGACAATTCCGACGATGATTCGTCGGTTCTCGATGAGTGTGGCCAGAAATAGTGATTTCTCTCATGTGGTGGTAGGTGGAGGCGTTGTAGGGACCTCGATTGCCAATCAATTACAAAATAATCTCTCCAATGCTGCCGTTTTGTTAGTTGAACAGCATGATCTGCTCGGGTCAGAAACCAGCTCTCGTAATTCAGAAGTTATTCATGCTGGCCTCTACTACCCAAAGGATAGTCTTAAGGGCCAATTGTGTATTCTGGGTAAGCAAAAGCTATATGATGCATATGAAAATGGGATATTCTCGACCGTTCAAGTGCCAATGGCCCAGTGTGGAAAATGGGTGGTTGCTCAGGAAGAACTGGAACTTGAATATCTTGAGAAATTACATAAACATGCACTGGATGTTGGAGTTCCTACAAAGATGATCCCATTGGGAAAGGCTCAGGTACAAAACCCGAGAATAAGGGCCCAAGCGGGTGTTTTAGAGTCCCCTACTACTGGTATAATTCTGGTTCATGATTTGGTGTACTTCTATGAGACTCAGTTTTCAAATGGAGGAGGTACAGTTTCACTCAAAACCAAATTAGAGAACATCCAGTATAATCAAGGCTACAACAGCTATACGTTGGAGCTTTCTGATGAAAATGGTGACCGATTCGAGATCACCACCGACAACGTTGTCAATGCAGCAGGACTTCACGCTCCCAAAGTATCAAATCTTCTTCTTCCTACGAAAATTAGAGGATATTATGCTAAGGGAACATATTACTCATACCTGCCAGTATCCCCAGCAAAGGGGCCTGTTGCAGACAAGCTTATATACCCTTGTCCCAACCCTAATGCCTCGAGTTTGGGTACACATTTAACGTTTGATCTTGGCGGATCGGTAAGGTTTGGACCAGATTTGGAATGGTTAGACGATATAGAAGATGCTCTGGATATAGATTACACGGTTTCTTCGGAAAGGGTCGAACAGGCGTATGATTCTATCAAGTTGTACTTTCCAGAGGTCACATTAGAATCGTTACTGCCCACTTATAGCGGAGTACGACCCAAAGTAGTTTCAAGAGAGCAAAATATGAAAGGTTTTGCCGATTTTATCATTCGAGAGGAAGCTGGGTTCCCCGGGTTTGTCAACTTGTTGGGTATAGAGAGTCCAGGAGTAACTGCTTCGTGGTCTATTGGGGAGTATGTAAGAGATATCTACTATAAATGAGAGAGATGTCTTATTTAAGCAGATATACCATGATGTATGTCAGGATATCTTTAGGATATCTTCGCTGAAGGGGTCTTAGTATCTCAACAACAAAGCAAACGTCATTCTTGACTGTAGATAGTATGGTAAAACACACAAACTAATTAAGAGATCTATATCGGTACAGAAGGTGGCCATGCTACGGATTGCAATTGAATCTATACTGATGTCTATATAACTGTCTATACACCTATCTGTATACCTATCCATATACCTATCTATACACCTGTCCATACTCATGTCTTTTCATTAATCTATAGCTCTATTTACCACTCTATATCTGGCGATCTATTATCATTGTGACGGTCTATGCTTCTCTATATCTTCATTTTCTTTGATTTCTCCTCCTTCTTATTCGTTGGTAAGTCTGCTGGACGAGTTGGTGGTGGTGATTCGGTGAAATATTCATGAAGAAGGGCTTCGGTCAGGGTTAAACGCTTTCCAGGGTCAAGTCGGGTAAGTAATACCAACAAATCCAAGGCCAATTCTGTAGCAGCACTAAACCTTTGACGAAGCTCTTGTCTCAGTGGAGGTGGGTACACCGTCAAAGAGTTATAAAGTGGTAAACTGGATACGTAGGGCCATATTTGTTCAGTTGGGGTACCCAAAGCTCTAAAAGTGACATCAAGTTGGTCCACATCATCTTTACCGGGTAAATAAGGAGTTCTTAACATCAATTCAGCAAATATAATCCCTACTGACCAGATATCAACCGCCCCGGTGTAATGCTTAGCCCCAAAGAGCAACTCTGGTGATCGATACCATCTAGTAACAACATTCAGAGATAAATCTTCATTTGCATTGCCTAAGCTACGAGCAAGACCGAAATCGGCAATTTTTAGTTGGCCATCAGGAGCTATTAACAAGTTATTAGGTTTAAGATCACGATGAAGAATGAAATTTCGATGAATATGATGAACCCCTCTTAAGGTCATAAGCAACCATGATTTGATATCGGCTGGGTTGAAAACTAGCAGAGTATTCTTGATGAGGACTTCAAGATCACAAGGGAGGAACTCTAGGACCAAGTTGAGGTTATTTGCGGTCAGAAAGACGTCTACAAGTTCAATAACATTGACATGATCGAGCTCTTTAAGGTATTTCACTTCTCTTAGGGCCGACATATCCAAGCCGTCTTTAAAGAGGCCGGTTTTGATTTCTTTGATGGCGATATTACGATTTGTCAGAATCTCTTTACCGAGATATACCACTGCATAAGTACCCTCACCAACCTTGCGGTCCTTGGAGTATTTAGGAGTAGCCATTTGGAGGTTTTAGTTGGAGGTAGATAGAAGTTTTGCTGGTTTTGGTGGAGATCGAAAGTTTCAAGTTCGTGCGGGAAAGAAGAAGAACAAGAAGAAGAAGAAGAATGAAGAAAGAAGAATGAAGAGAGAAGAATGAAGAGAGAAGAATGAAGAATGAAGAAAGAAGAAGGAAGATGAAAAAGAGGTCGGTAGAGAGGAGAACCGGGAAGTAGAATTGGGAAGGAGAGGTTTGTGATTAAAGAGACATAACCTCTGTACCCTACAGATTGAATAGATTTCAGCGGAAGAGGTCGTCTATAGTCTTCATTGTCAAAGCTCCCAGTAGTGTACTCAGCTTCACTGCTTTTGTCGCTGTTAGTGTGTTTAGCTGCCCACCTACAAAAGATATAAAGCGGTTGTATAGTGTAGTGGTTATCACTGTCGGTTTTGATCCGACCAACCCCGGTTCGAATCCGGGTACGACCTGTTTTTTTTCGTAAATCTTTTTAGTGATGTGGAGGTTAGAAGTTACAAGACCATAGGTATCCATATTTTTGAAGATTCAAAAACTCTACCAAGGCTATTGTACACCAGTTGTCGTATGTATGCTGTCTTCTCATGTCTTCTTCTTCATTCCATCCTTCCTTTCATCCTTCCTCCCTTCTTCATCCTAACACCCGTACACCATCTGTCGGGGCCGAAGTCCGCTCCAACTGCGAACGACTCTCCACAGTTATAAATTATATAAGAACCGCGTGATTCGTCTTACTCTTTAACGCTAATCTACTTTGATAATATCGTTTGATTATCATCTGATTGTCGTTTAATTATCATTTGATTATCGTTAATTATCATTTGATTATCACCAGAATCTCAATTTAATATGGTCAAAGAAATCGTCGTCGTTGGAGCTGGCGTCATTGGTCTTCTGTCTGCCTTGGCTATTGCAGAAAAATCTCTGACCAAAGACATCCATATCACCGTAATAGCCCTGCATCTCCCTGACGATGGCCAATATGCTGTTGACTACACTTCCCCTTGGGCTGGAGCTCATTTCCGTCCAGCTCCCAGTAGAAACGACCATGAGGCTCGAGAGGCTGCATGGACTAGAGTAACTCAATCATACTTGAAAAAATTGGCCGTTCTGGCCCCAGAATCATCAGTTGAAATATGTATTGGAGAAGAGTACTTGGCTGCTCCTGATCGCTTCTATAAAGAGTTTGCTCCAGGTTGGAGAGAGGAGATGGACGACTGGGAAGATTTATCTGAAGCTCATGCTAAACTGAAAGGTGCCATAATGGCTGCAAGGTATAAGACATGGGTTTTGAACCCTCCAATCTATCTCAATTATCTCTTTCGTAAGCTTAGACAACAATATTCGGTTGACTTTGTTCGGGCCACCTTAACCTCTTTAAAGCAAGTCTATCTGGTGGTTGAGAAAGTTGACGCTATCATTAACTGTCTGGGCCGTGGATTACAGTATGACGGAGGATATGATCCTCAATGTTTCCCTATTAGGGGTCAAACGCTTCTTGTTCTTCCTCCTGCCCCATTCACTTCTAATAAATATACTAATTTGACCGTGACTCATCAGGATGACAAGCAACAGTGGACTTTCTGTGTCAAAAGACCTTTCAATGGTGGAGTTATCATCGGAGGGACAAAGCAGCCTTTCGATCTACTTAACAAACCTCGGGAAAAGGATACAAAAGACATTTTAGATCGGGCTTCCAAACTTTTCCCTGAACTCATGAAGGTCCGCCTGGATGGAACCAAATATTTTGATGTTATCTATACCAACGTTGGGTTCCGTCCAGCCAGAGAGGGAGGTTTCAGATTAGAGACAGAGAAGGTTGGCAAGAAGTCGATCATCCATGCCTATGGCGGTGGGGGTATGGGATACGAGTTGTCTTATGGGGTTGGGGTAGAGGTTTCAGAAAAGTTGGCCGAGGTGATTACTTCTCTGAAGCTATAGAGGGTGATGAAATAAGTGGAACGTTGTCAAATTGGTCCTTATGACTAAAACTGAATATATGATCACATATGCTAGGCGACAAAAGCGCAAGTAATGACTGGTAAAGGGTATCTACGACATTCTAGGAGCGTCTCTACCGATCCCACTAACCGTGTTGAATAGACCCGTGTCTTTTTAATTATTCTACATCTCTTCTCTCTTCTACATCTCTTCATTGAAAGGATATTAGTTTTATCTATAGAACATAGCTTCTTCCGCTTCTCCGGCTTCTTATTCATACCCTCTAATCAAAGAACTTAAATAAGAAGGTGGTGAAAGTCAGAGCAGCAAGCAAAAAACAAATTGCGTTGGGTCCAAACTTATCAGCATAGTCAACGGCCTTCTTTTGACGAATCATCAACGTACGGTAGATGTACATGTAAGTCAGGTAACCCAAGGTGATCATTGCAGTAAAGTAGAACCCGATAGCTGCAGTAAGAGCACTCTTATTACCATAGTTAAGCAAAGCCAGACCGGTGAAGCCAAGAAGAAGTCCAATCAGCAACCACAGAAGGAAGGTTCTTTCTGCAGCAAAGTACACCTTGGGTTCAATACGGATAGGAATACAAATCTTTTTACCCTTAGGAATTTTATCTTTAAAGGACTCGTTCAAGTTGAAATTAGTACCTGGCTTGACGGTGAAAGTACGATCGTCATTAAAGTAATGGAGGAAAGAGCCATAGACCTGGTAGAACAATTGTTGCAAGGGGTTATCCAGACGTCTCTGAGAGTATGTCAGTGGTAAGAGCAAAGGAGTTTGTTCCTCCAAATCCTCTTCGAGTGGATTAATGTCGTTCGAGAAATGCACGGCCCCATAACCCAGATAATCGGTGTTTTCCAAGAGCTCTTCCTCGTCCAATTCACCACCCAGCAGCAGCAGCTTGATATGGTGTTCTCTACGAATGCCTACGTATCCATCAGAAGGTTTTGGCTTTCTGATATCCACGTCCATTTGAGGAAGCCAGAATGGGATCAAATCGACATAATCAGGCAAAAGAGTGGCACAGCCGTGAATGAACTTGGAAAATTTGGGAACTGCTTCAACAATATGTGAAGTAACCAAGTCTCTGATCCATTGAGGAGGTTCTTGACCCAATTGAGTCTGTAATTTGACTTCCAAAACGGCGTATGGGAATCTACAAACATCAGCTTCAGGAAGTTGACTGAAAGGGTAATCAACTCCAATATCCATTCGTCTCCAATTACCATTAGTTCTGTCATGACCATCAAAGTTGTCCTCACGTACCATGGTAAGTTCAGTGTCCAAAGAAATACGAACTCTGGCATCTCCTGGGAGTTGGAAAGCAGTTCTATTGTAGAAAGAACGACAAACTGGTCTAAATTTGTCCTTTAAGACCCGATATTGGATCTCTTTGGCCAAGGATTCCAAGTTATCGATCTCTTGAACCGATTTCTTACCCTCTTTCCTGGCCTTTTCAAACACCTGAGTGGCAGTAAATTCACCAGTCATGAAAGAGTTGACCTTCTTCTCTTTCAAGGGGAATCTAGCCTTAACCGACTTTTCACCGGTCCAATCTTCTCTGTGAGTCTTTCTTTCCACGAAAATGGTATCAGATTTCATTCCTCCATACCATCTAAGTCTAAGGGCTTCAGCACCTTCATCCTTTCTCAAACGACCGTAGTAAAGATCCATATCCTTATTATCATAATAAATAGAAGTGATAGCTTGATCTTCTTGGTCAAATTCCTTTTCAGCGTTGAAAACCAATACTGGTAAATGTTTCAAGATGATCAATTTCAATTCAGTGATATTATCAGGATGAACCCAATACTTAGTAGTTTGACGAACGAAATTTTGTTGACCACCACCAGCAGAAGAATCACCTTGTACAGGATTACCTCTAGTTCTAACCAAGTCGTATAATTTGGACAATTTAACGATCAATTGATCATAATTATCGGTATAGAAAGGTTTTGCTGATAATCTAACTTGGAAAATTGGTCTTAAAGTGAATTTGGTAGTTTTATCATGCTTCTTTAAGATCTTGATGAACCCAGTATAATTCAATCGAGTGAATTTAGCTAAATCATGAACATCAGCAATGATATCTGAAAGTTCTTCTTCAAGGTCTTCGAATTGTTCTTCAGTTGGAGGATTAGGTTTATCAACAGCACTAACGGTTTCATAGACATACTTTTCAGCATCTTTAACTCTTCTTTGAACTTCAGTATTCTTCACCTTAGTGAAACTATAAACTTTATCCAATTCAGTTTCCAATTCAGCAAGAAATTCTTCTTCTAATTCATTCAGCCATGTGTGATCATTTTCCTTAAGACCCTTTTTCAACTGATGCTTTAAATCATCATACAGAATGTAATAGAAGGAATAATTTCTGATGAGAGAATTTCTAAGATGTTCACCAAACTTCATTTCCAAAGGTTTTCCAAATGATACCTTTCAAACGATGTCGAATATCAGGGGTCAATTCAAAACCTGTTACAACCAAAGTTGGGTTTTAACTTAACACAAACGTTTTTTACAAAGGAGCCCCAGGCATTTTTGTATGCGATAACGAGCGAGAAAATAAATTGGCACAATAAAAATTGCATCGAATTGTTTTTTTAAAATCGTCCAAAAGCAGTAAAAAGCAGTAAAAAGGCAGTGGAAAATCAGGGGAAACCTTCCAAATACAGTAAAAATGGAATATAATTGGAATATAAATGGGTAATCAATTGACTGGTTAATTAGGAAGGTAATTATTACTGGTAGGCAGGCATTGATCAAGAGAAGATGAATGGACGGACAGGGTGATGCTTGATGCTTGCGGTGGAGGATTGGAGTTTATCCCATTGAAAATTTCACAGATGTGTTGCAAATAGATATAGTCATCCCTATTTATACTCATTAAATCCCTATTCCCGTCGTAAACACCACGGCTACACTCTCTTCTTTACGGTGATTGCTACAACATGACCGGTCCCACTAAGTACTGCACGCTTTCCCAGATCCACGTGGGTCTCTCTCTCGGCAAAGTCAACGCCAAAGTCTCTTGGGTATATGCAGGAGGTGAGTCCATGGTGCGAGAACTTCACTTAAAGTGTGAAGTGCAGTGCAGCCTTCAAGCGCCGTTTGGGGGAGTACTTGGGTGGGGGACAACAGTCAGGGCAGAGGGGAAAGAGCTAAGTAAGTGCTAGTGATGTGCTAAGAAGAGGTTAAGGATAAAGTTACGGATATGCTAATAAAGATAAGCTAATAAAGATAAGCTAATAAAGAACAAGCTAGTGAAAAAAGGTAAAGTATAAACCCAGTAAGAGTAATTCTGCTCTAAAATTGAATACCCTGGAGAAATTGCACCCATCTTGGTAACTCAATAGGAATGATAACTTTATAAGAATAGCATCAAATCGTAATTTAAGTACCTTTCACCATTAAAACCAAATCTACACGTGGTGTACATCTTGATGGCTGAAGTGGAAAGCCATTACCGCAGAGTCTTCACATCAATAGATTGAACTATTCAACAATCCCTGATGGAAAAATGTGTCAAAAAAACGTTGCCTGCTGCTTGTGGGCTCAATGTGACTAAATAATTTCCCGTCGCTGTTGATGTGACGCATGGCTAAGCGAATTAGAACTATCAATACCCACAATTGACTGATTAATACACCCACATCTGGCGATGACCATACAAATCCGCAATTCTCTATCTCTGCATTCACTCTATCCTTTAAATCACCCCGATACCACCACCAGCTAAATCTATAACCACAATTTCCTGTTCTTCTCCTACAACTCATTATTTTAACATCTCCTACGTCATTCACTTACACCACACATCTACTCTCTTAACAGTACTAAATTCTATAATCATATCTCTTAATTCTAAGTCTTCCTTCCTTCTCTCTATATTCTATCTATCCTCTTCACTAGACCCTTTAGTTCTCCCACTCCGCTGTGCAACACTACTTCCTTCAAGTCTTTGGGCATACATAGCATCAAAATCAACCTCACTCTTATTCATCAGCCACCAACTGGCCTTCCGTACTCTAGTGCCACTGGGAAGGACGTCCCGTGCAGTATTGAATGAATCTAAGTCCCCTGCAGGCGATAATAGTTCATTGGCACCAGGAAGGGTTCCAGCACGCTTTCTTCTCTCTGCCAGTCGTTGCAACTCATTTATATCGATTTCCTGCTCTTCCACCTCTATTGGTGCAAGCTTAAAAAGTCTCCGGAATAACTTGACGAAAAACATTCGAGTAGTCAGCTTATCCCGAGGGAAGTTCCAACCTTGTTCAAGCTCTGAGTAAGAATTCATTTCGAATAGCCTTCTCATCTCCCATTCTCTTTCGTAAACTTGGAAAAGTGAATCATCACTAGGAAATATCATGAATTTGAATAGTTTCATTAAAATGTCTATGAGAATCAAAACCGCGGTGAGAACTAGTAACGTAGCCCACCAACTTTGATCCAATCCAAACTCGGATAATCCGTAAGATACGTAAAAGATTGTATGATGGCCAGTTCGATAAAGCATCATAATTAGAACATTCCACAAGGCATAACCACCGACCATAATAATAAATGAAGCAAATGCCAACCATTGGCGATTCTGCATTTCGATAAATTCACATTTTGCATTAATCACAATCACTAAGACTGCAAACAGAAGATTTCCTAGTGGAAATGTAGTATTATCTCTAAGAGCGTTGTCACCCCAAATCTGAACCAACATGAAAGAAAGGAAAATAGATTGAGAGGTTGCAAGCACCATCCACCAAACAAAAATCTTGAGATTGAATCCACGATACAATCGACCCTTTGCATAGAGTTCTGGCACGGCAAGAAGGGTTGAGGGATGCAAATCCTTGTCAAACATCCCGATCACAATCACTGGGAGAGATGTGAAGAGGGTGTTAAACATGGAGAGCGACCAACTTTCATATAAAGACAGCCCGGAAAACAAGGTATGGCGCTGGTAGATAGTCTGGGTCAAATAAAAAAGTAGCTCCTTGTAGAAGGTACACAAGACAAACTTGGAAGTTCTAACGTAATTATATCGTCCATGAACAAGCAACAACTTAAGCAAGTATCTGAACTGAGCAATAGCATAATCCGACAGACGTGCAGCCTGTAAACCCTCTTTGCCGGTGATACCCACACCAATATCTGCAGACTGGATCATGGCTATATCGTTTGCACCATCACCAATGGCCAAGGTCACTTCCCTGGGTTTTAATTTACGAACACTACTGACCATCATGGCCTTTTGCAGTGGCAGAGCTCGGCAAACAATAGCAGAATCTACCTGAACACAAAGTTCTATAAATATGGACATCAATGCACTATCGGACTCAATATCTGTCAAAGTAGCACCGTCGATGACCACTACACAATGTGCCACGTTTCTATTCTGGATTTCCAACCCTGCCAGTGTTATCCGTTGCATAAGACCCTCTCTACCTTCTTCTATAGTTAAGACTACGACCGTCAGGTAATCCTTAATAAGACGACACAGGTAGCCAATGTTCACGGCAGTTTCCCTTTTGTCTCCTGTAAGCATCCACATTTTGATACCAGCCCTTCTCAATTTCTCAATTGCCTCGGGAACTCCATCCTGGAGTTTATCTTCAATGGCGGTGGCCCCCAAAAGCTCTAGATTATCTTCTATCTGACCACCAACTTCTTCCACTTTTGCAGACCGATCTTGCAACGCTACTTTGGCTGCAGAATAATCTTTAGACCACAGTTCGAAAGTCAGCTTGTCTAACCACTTAAAACCGTAAAGTAAAGTTCTAAGTCCTTCAGTGGAAAATTCCTCCACATGAAGCAACGTCCGTTCAAGTAGAAATGAATTGTTGACAAGAAGTTTATCAGGGGGTATGGCGTTCTCAGTACCGAGGGAGTATTTCTTACTCTGAGCTCTTTTAAGCTCTTTTCTAGCTTGATCAGCGATCTGAGTGGCTTCTCCATCACCAGATCCACCCATAAGATAATTGTCAATCAGATTCATTCTATTCTCATCCATACTAAATTCTCTTCTCAGGTGAAACAGTTGTCTACCATTATTCTCTAGATCTTCCAGCATTCTGTGTTGAATGACGGTGTCCGCCTCGGCGGCCTTTCTAGCATCAGTACTTCTGGAAATATCTCTAGCTGTTTCAAGTGCCAATTCTTTTTCCTTCAATCTCTCCAAAATTACATTGTCAGCACCTTTAGTGATCAAGCCTATACGTCCATCTGGAAATTTGACCACAACAGACATTCTTTTACGAGCCAGCAGAAAATCAACGACATCCAACACAGTATAGTCTTCAAATTTCGGTGGCTGATCAAAACCTTGAGGGTAGGTCTTCAAATGAAGGGTCTTATTACGTCTATCCATGACAACATATCCTAAATCTCTGGCAGCTTGAACAAGTGCAACTTCATCGGGCAGGGCTGCCAGATAGCTGATATCCAGATCATCAGTTTCATCATCTTGAATCAAGGAAACACTGGACAGCCTTCTACTATTAGATCTACTATTTTCTGAACTATCTGCTGCTGATTTGTGTTTCTTGGGGATTGCCACATTACATAAGGCAATAGAAAGAAGGAAGAATTTGGTCTTTTTAGCAAAAAGACTCTGAGGATGAGTTTGAACGTATTTAAGAAGTTCCATCGAAGGGTTATCTTGTTGTTCCTTTTGAGGGTCTGCCAGAGATTTCCAGTGTCTTGCCCCACTGCCGATACTGGCGACCCTATTGACATCAATCAGATCTCTTGCAAGTTGAGTAGTGTTTTGAGCGGTAGAATCAGTCAGAGGAAATTGCTCTCCAATTGAAACTGGCAATTCGTTAGATAACGTGCTATCAAGCTGCACATCCAAATCATGCAACCACGAAACACCACAAACACTGAATTTTCGAAACAACATCTTATTATCGGTCAAAGTACCTGTTTTGTCAGAAAACACATACGAAACTTGACCTAATTCTTCCAAAATTGTGGCAGTTTTTGCATCAGCGGGTGTGTTACTTTCCACATGATACATATCTATGTCAAACTGTAAAAAGAACAATTGCATAACCTTAATGATCTCCATGGTGACATACAAAGAGAGAGGAATGAGGGTGTTGTACATGATGATAAACCCCATGAAAGTGGCGGCTACTCCAGCATCTTGGCCGTATAAATACCAAGCTTTAGTTTTATACTCATTGTAATAAAGTCTTTGCCCCATGGTCAGGAACGCCAGGAGACTCATGACCACAAACACCATAAATAAGACAATGTAATTGATATTTTTCTGTAACTTTGGAGCCTTAACCCTTGGGTTTTTAATGTTATTCATTCTGATTTTGGTCTCTTCACCAGTGAATATAACCAAGCCTAAAACCAGTTGAGTGTTTCTTAAAATCAGCCCTCTATAAATGACGTTTTCTGATCCCAAGGCGTAGACTTCACCATTAAGATCGAAACTACCTTCGAAATTGTACAAATCTGTATTTGGATCTTCTACTGTAAAAAGCATTTTATTGTGACGAAGTCCAGATGGATAAGAATATAATTTCGAAAGTTCAGGATGTGGACTCTTTGTTTTAAGATTAGTTTCTCCATCGAGAGCCATGGTTTCTACGAAGCAGTCTCTGGTTTCAGATGAAGTCAGGAGAAGAAGAACGTCACTGGGTACCCATTCTCCATCATTGATCTTGATTATGTCACCAACCTTGATGTGTTTCCATTTCCCCCGAGTAATTTCTAGAGATGAATCCCGTAATGACGAGCTATGAGTATAATCTTCCTCCGAAGAAATTTGTAGACCATCATTGATGTTTCCAAAGGCATTAGAGCTGGAGGAATTTGGCGTCAGTGATTGAAGAAATCGAGTTGGTTTGTTGTTCTCTTCTTTATCATTGAGATGTCTCTTCCAATCGTCAAAACCTTCACGGGCAATAGAGATCAGAATGAAAATACATAATGGAATAATGGTAGTATAATGTCCTGTAGTAGACCACAGAGGGATCATTTGCATGATGGCTACGACCATGAAGTAACAATTGGCAAGTTTAGAGAACTGGGCCTTCAATTGTTTGGGTAAAAACAGTAAGAGGGAGTATTTTGACGATGTGATGACGTTATTTACATATGGTTCGTCCACACGTTCGTCAATATACTGTTTGGAGTAGGAATCATAGAAATGGTGGTCATATAAGCGGTCCGAGTCAGATTTGTTGATACTGAGAGGGATCACTCTTCCATTAATGGTATGACCTCTGTTTTTGATACCAAAGATTCGATTTTTCCACCGAGTAAATCGACCAAACTTCTTGGGTCGGGATGTTCCGAAATACGATTTGGTCGGGAAGTCTTCTTCGATTGAACGGACCAGAGAGTCGATTGTAAGTCTAGAGCTCAGTCGGTTGGATCCAGGAGTGTAAGGAATATACAGCGGAACTGGTTCTACAATAGAAGGGGCATTATCTACAAAAATTTGGGGCACCTGAGGCAGCTGGGGCAGCAGTTGCAAGACGGTTGGGACGGAAAGATTTGACTTGAATTCATGCAAATGATCGAAGTCATTATCGGGGTGTTGACTTTGAATTGGTTCTTCGAAAGGACTAAGGTGATTATTATTGATTGAATCAGATTGTTGTTGACGTAACTTAAGTTGTTCATCCATCAGTAAATTGTCATTCTCTAACGGCTTCATTTCGATCTGATCAGCGGTTGATCCGTTTTCGGTGGGGGGCCCTTCTACGTTGATATTGAAACCTTTATTGAACAACAGCAGACGAAGGGAAAGTCCACGTTTACGTCTCACCCGTGGGGGTCCCAAATGATCGCCCTTAGGCTCTTCTGGAGCTCCAGACATGGTTCTGAAGGGTACTGTTTGATCAATTATATCCAATTTTCAATTGCAGGGTGCATGCAGATCGAAGCGGGCGCAGCAAAGAGAGGGGCATGAAAAATGGCATCAACCAGAAAGCACAAGAACTAAAGGGGACGAAATTAGGGGAATAAGAGGGAGTAATAATATCAGGAGACAGATGAAGAAGCACGGGAGGAGATAAAGGCTACACTTTTATGGAGGAAAAGGGGTTAGATGTGTTGAAAACTGGAGAAAAGTGGTCGGAAGGACCTGGCAGTTTGTTGCAACGG
Organism: Kurtzmaniella quercitrusa; assembly: GCA_030570095.1. NCBI lineage: Eukaryota > Fungi > Ascomycota > Pichiomycetes > Serinales > Debaryomycetaceae > Kurtzmaniella > Kurtzmaniella quercitrusa. The sequence goes on along the minus strand of JAJLUZ010000018.1, from coordinate 48,248 downwards.
CTGGATTTCTTACTGAGAATAGTGGGTCGGTTGAGTGATATGCTTGGCGGACAAATGCCACCTGCCATGCTCTTTATATCTTATATGTAGCGGCCAGGGGGGGGATTCGTGGTGGAAAATGAAGATGACATGAAAGTTTATGGGAATCGGAAAGTAAATAAATCAGATACTGGGCACTAGAACTACCGTGAACGGCTGCAACGGTGGACCTAAATGAGGTTTTAGACTGACGCAGTGTGGTGCGGCCCGTTTCATATTGAGACGTTAATTGATAGACATGATATAAAACCGATGACAGACAATATTACATCAGACAATATCGTGCCTACGAAGGTGTAAAAGTCCAGCTGGAGAAGAAAAGAACCAAAAATCGAAACACGTTAATCAAATAATTATCACACAATAATCTTACCTTGTACTTGAAAAAGTTTCAACGTCTCTACCGTCTTCCAATCATATCATCTCTGTTGTCAATATCTCTGTTATTATGTGTTATTGCATGACTTTGTTTGTAGAATCAGAGTCAGCCTTGGTCACATCTCACAGCCGCCCCATACATTTTCCAGTATAGTAGTATTTGATATCAATTGAAACTATACAACCAATCATACCAATACCTATCTACAAAAAAATGACCCCACAACACCCACAAACTCATAAATTAACCCCCCCTTACTATTTCTCTAACCTCTCAATAAATTTATACATTGATCGTCACTCGTACCTTCCCAAAACAGTAGTCCTTATACTCTTCCACATAATGCGGCGGATTAAGCAGGGCCTCGCCAGTAATCTCCAGTACAATATCTCCATTGCCGGCCACCATAACCATCCCACGAGGCATCTTAGTCACATCTGGGAATGGTTCCACCGTTTCGCCTCTTACAATAAGTGAAATAACATTGTGCGCTGATGCCCGGCCCATATACATGGCCCATCCAGCACTCTTAATGATCATCTCTTTCTCAATCAAATCGCCAATGGCGAAAAAATGGCTGTAGGTGATTTCACTGTTACTCAACTGTAAGAAATCGTTAACCAAAATATTATTTGCCTTATTTACAAACCGCAGCAGCAATTCAGGTACAAGTACGGTGATGTTGTTCTTATGAGATATGGCCCAGTAAACAAAATCACTTTCAATTTCTTCACCATCTGTAGTTAACAAATTCCCATTTTCCAACTGCTTTGAAACTCTCTTTTGAATAACTTTAACCCCGGCGTTTTCTAAAGATTGTTTGACCAAGTTCTTAAAATCATCGGTTAATGGCTCAGGGGGAAATTTCTCATGAGGATGAACTAATTGTACGGTTTTTTCTGGGAAATGGTGCTTTAAATCGCCAGCAAACTCAACACCTACAGCCCCCCCACCAACTACAGTTAATATCTTTTTGTCAAGTAGAGAGTCATGGAATTTTTGCATTTCCAGTAAAAAGATATCCTTTGTTTGTCCTAAAGGAGTAGCAGGCCAGCTTCTATCTCTGCCAGATGCCAATATCACATATTTAAAATTAATTTTCCCCAGTTGATCGGAGATTTGGGAAGAGTTTGAAGATGATGTTTCACTACCAATCTCTTGATCTCTTGGGATTTCAAGAGTGATCTGAGCCAGATTAAGACTTAAATTATTCACTTTCCCATGAATAAATGAAATTTGAACGTCTACATTGGTTTTGGCCTCAATTTCAGCCTTTTGCTTCTCAATTTCCTTTCTGGCCGTTTCATATTTTTCTACAACTGATGGATATTGCAGAATAACTTCTGTCCATGGCACATGAAGGTCTGTAAAGTCAATGTACTGAGTTTTAGCAAATTGAGGATCCACCAGACATTTCAGCATCCCCAAAATATTAAGTAACCCACTTCTGGGCTCAACCATGTGAATTTTGAGTTTATTCACTGAAGGTGTTTCATCTTTTGATTTGCAAAGTTCGACGTATTCGAGGAATCTGATTTGTAAAGTTCGAACTGCCGATAACCCGGCAAATCCTCCTCCAACCACCAAAACGTCGGTATCTATGTTTTCTGGAAGCTTGATAGCACTCATGAGCTTTAAACTAAGTCGATAATTTACAACTGAAAAAAAAGCTTGGCTGAGAAAAGTTGCTGGTTATATCGAAAATTTAAACTCTGAGCTAAATGGTTTCTTTTATGTGTCCGGATTCGGGGATTGCGCGTAATCAGATTGATCAATGAGAGACGAGAAGCGAAGACGTTGGGGGAAGAAGGGGAGTTTATTGGAGACTATGTGATGAAATGTATACCAGTGAGAAGTTGAGAAAGTGTGGGATGTTTAACCGTTAAGGGAGTTATTTTTTGATCCTCTTATGGCTCACAGACGTTTGTTAACAATATAAGCTTTTGGCCCTTTTGCTTATTATTAACCTTTATCTATTCCATCATTGAGATGATATAAAAAAAATTCTCTCACACAGAGTTTAGTTTAACCCTGTAGGCGCTACCAGAGGCAAATGCCGTATAATCTGCAATGCCGAATGGCATTTATATTTTTTCATTACTTTAGGTTCAATTTATTTCTTCACATTGTAACCATTACTGCCGAAGTCACAAGCCACTGGGCTGCCAAGAACGGTTCACTTGATGCGTACCGCAGATGGAATAGATAATAAGCGCGGAAAAAATATCTCCCCTTCAATCCCACACCCACCGGCATATTCATCAGCACATATGGCAGGACAACATCATAACCCGCTGGATTCAAACCTTTCCACCCATCTACAGCATACATCTACAAATTATGAGTCCACTCTTATTTCATTCTATGCAAGTCTAATGCAATGTACCTCTATTTTCACGTTCCGATCTATTGTTCTTGGAGAAATAATAATAGCAGGTCTCGCCTGGCTTTTATGCATACGAGTTAAATTCAAACTTTTTGTACAATTCATTATCGTCATCCCCAACGTATTCGTATCTCATCTCTGCAGTTACAGGTACTGCATCAGGCTTTCTAAGTTGCTGTAAAAACAGTTGTGTTGTATTGTAAGCGCTAGAAGTATCAGGTGAATGGTTCTGCTCTTGTAACGTCTTATGGGTCGCTAACATTTTCTGAGTGACAGAATCAATCTGATTCAATCTATGAGCCCAATTCAGAATATATTCTCCATTGGCATTCCACACAGTGGCAAAAAGGTTGGCTAAAAACGATAGGTTTCTTACAAATTCCGGTAACGATTTTGACAGAATGAGTTTGAAATGACTGGTCGCAAAAATACCAGGAACACCATGCCTCCTAAAAACCTTAACCCTATAGTACGTAGCTGTGTTGACTGTTCCCACCAGATGAGGTTGAATGACAATGTTGAAAAAATTGAACTGCAGTCGAATAATATTGAAATTGAATGGTAAACCAGACTCGTCGAAAAAGATGTTAACGTAATTGTTACCGATATGCCTCTTCTTAAAAGCACGTTGTTTATCAGCGGCAACGTTTGGCATCAACAGCGTAGTGTGAAATATGAGATGACATGTGGTTGTTCTATAAGAGATTGCATAAGGTCCATCAGTATTACTGGAAGTATCTAGTCCTCCAACATAAGCCAGCTTACAGTTTTGAAGTCTAATTAGATCCCCAATATTGGTCAAAAATTCCTGATAAGCCGTGGAACCTCCTAAGTTCGATAAAATTGATATCTCATCCGACTGATTCGCACCGATGTACATAAGTCCGACTTTATGAAGTTCGACTGTGGGGACCCGATCCAAAGAGGATATAGCTCTAGATGTCGATGGATCGCTGGTCATAGGAATTGGTTTATTAACCCCACCAAGATCGCTTGTAGATGCAGACAATTGGAGTAGAAGATGCTGAGGTAATAACAATTGATTAGCACTGGGGAAGCATGAGCTTTGAATAGAAACTGACAATTGGGTAACACCGCTAGCTCGTCTAACGACAATGTCAGATTCTCCCTTATAACCATCTGTAGATATACTAATAATGGACTTGCCCACAATCCAGTGACTGCTCTCAGATTGTGGGGGAGGAGTAATCTCAAGAGGTAGATCAGAATAGGTAAAACGAGCTATGAAATCGATAAAGGAAAGGATTTCATTGTCTGGTTTTACTTCTCCAGAAACCAAGTTTTTCATTAAAAACAGCGACAATTGCCTTCTTTCAGACATCGAGAGTTTCAAGAACCACATGGATATAACCCATAAACTCAATTCTCTGACATATTGAACAGAAGAGTTCAGAGTTGCTGTCAGGGGTCTGACATCAATGATAGCATCCATACCATGTACTTGAATACTTGTCTGAGGATCTGTGGGTGTCCTTTCTTTACTCTGCTGAGCATACTTGAATGCAATGGCAAAAACTCTTCTGAATTCATCAAGAGTAAAATTGGCTGTCAAATCCAAATGAATAAACAGCGCCAAGAGTTCCAAGATTGGAGCTGCTGCAAGAGGAGACGACACTCTGGTTTGGAGGGTCGTTAAAATAGCCGATAAGAATTTTTTGATCGATAATGGAATTTCATAACAACAGACAGTAATTATATGAATACACGGAACAGCAGTCTTTTCCCATGAAGATAGACCCAGGATTAATGAGTTCACTAACAAATCTTCATCTTTCTTCAGGAACAAAGCATGGTATGATAATAACGCAGAGTAGGTCCGAACAATTGCTACTTGGATATCCAGCTTTGTATACCCTTGTGGAGCATTAAACAGTGGAGGGAGATTCAATGCCAACTGATCACAAGCGAGCCTGTGAAATTCAACAACATAATCAGAGCATGCTACAAAGAGTGCTCTATTAGCAAGCTGGGGACAAAAGTGAGCCCAAATGAATGAATACACCTCCCATGAAACGAACTCTCGCAATAATCTAATAATCTCAGTGAAGTAAGCTGAAATGTCAATATGTTCTTCGACAAGCGAAGGTGAAACTTTGTCGAAATGAGTTTCGGGTATACAACTTAAATGCTCCGGATAAACCCATTTGTGTTCTGAGTTGGGAACATACAGTTCATTGTTAATATTTCTTCCGAAAGCCAAAGATAATCCATCCATATCTAGAGGATTTGTTGCGTAAACGAACCCCTCATATGTACATCTAAGTCTCATAAGAACTCTGAGAGATGGTATGGCCAGGGTTTCACCTTTCGATAGTAATTTTAACAAGGTATCGTATGCAATTTTTGAAAGATCAGGTTGATTGACGAGCAGGAGAATGAATATTTTGCCTGCTGTTTCGGCAAACATCTTTTGGAATTCGACAGATGATTTCAGAAAGCCTAAAAAGTAACATTGCGAGATCTCTGAAAACTCTTTAGACTCTACTAACATTTCCAGCAAATATTCCAAAACTTGAGGATTGGTTTCGCCTAATGTCTGCTTAAACACCTTGACTATTGTATCACATGTTTCCAATGAGCCGATGTAAGCAGTACGTAAGACTTTGAGTACAGCTAAAGGCATTTTGGCGTAGAAGAGATGAAGAACTTTACGAATGTTTTCCTCATAAAAAGGACATGTGGTGTAGCATAATCTTTCGTCGTTATAATAATCCAATATAAATTGAATGTTATCGTTAGATATGTACAAAGTTTGATCAAATAGCATTTGGACGAGTTGCTCTTTGGGCATGGAAATGTCTCTAGATATATACTTTGTTTGCAAAGAGGTCAAAATGACCTTCAAATTATCGACATCGTCTTGTGTGGTAGGGGTTATCTTTGATATTATATTGAAACCGGTAACTGTAGGTGAGTACCAAACCGTAAATGGCAAATCAGTAAATTGAATTAATTCCAGCCATATTTTCAACACCATGGAGGTGATTTCTGGAATTTTGTAATCGACCACGTTTAAAAAAGCTTCAAGTATCATTCTAATTTGAACTTCTATGTTGGGAATTTGCAATATTTTCATTAAAAACACTAATGCACCAAGAGCCATAAGAATTCGTTTTTTGTTCTCTCGAGGATGAACATTGATTATTTCACATAATAGAGGGACTATAACAAAAGGTTCAGATGATGCCAATGATTTGATACAATCCTGTGATTCTACACTTGTGTGATAAAGGCATAAAAGTTCTGCAGCCCTAGAATAGCTTTCAGTCGGAAGTTGGCCAAAAATTACCACTGTGTATATCAATTCCAAGGAGCTGGATGTGAGATTATCGATCTTAGTACTTGATACACTCAATTTTTCAAAGTCTGGTAGCTTTTCAGAAACTGCTAAAGATTTAGCACTACTATTCGTGCTTAAATATGGGATCGCTCGAGAGTTTGAAGTTGACATGGTTAATCTGCTTGTCACGTTTTGCAAACCACTTTCATTTCCATTAAAGAGAGAAGTGGAACTTTCTTGTTGAAGCATCCTATCCAGATGTACATTTTCTACGTCAGTTACTGCATTTATCAAAGGAACTGTGAAGTCTCCTAGTAAGGAGGCATTTTTTTCAAGACATCGAGATACCAATTTCATTAACTCTACAATTACATTATTATCTTCATGAGCCAGTCTTATACCTTTGATGATCCATTCCACAAGGTTAGTATCACCAGAATTCATTACTAGATCGTACACTTCACGGCCGTCGTTAGTAAGAGCTTTGACAGTAGCTATGAATGTGAGTGCTTCTGGATCATTTTGATCCCATTTACAATACTTTACTACGTCCAAAAAATAAACTAGCCTCACCAGAGTGGTGAGAGTATGATCGTGTTGAACGCATCGATAAAGAAGGGTAATGATCAATCTTCTTACATTTGAATTGGAGGTCTTGACGTCTGCCAAATCTCTAGCTGCATACCAGAGTTCAGGGATCAGAGAAATTGCAAATTTTTCCAACAGTTCACTGACTCTCTTTGCGGCCTCTGCCCTTTCACTGGGCAGACCAGTTTGAAGCTGGGTGAAGAGGGCTTGTTGGTCCGGACCACCACCGACAACTTTGGGATTAATACGAATGGGTGCTTGTGTAGCCCGTCGCAGCTTTGTGAAAGATTTGAGAACACTTCCCAAGCCTGACAGTCGGCCAAACGTGGGGTAATGAGTACTCATGTGGAGCTAATGAATAATTTTGACAAGCATGAAATACTATGGATCAATCACGTGACTGATTAAGTCAAGGGTCCAACTTAATGCAAGTTGATGCGGCTGATAAATAATCGAAAGAGGTGACGATTCAAATAGGTCGAAGGAGATCCATGAACGACAAGAGATGAAGGAGTCGTCAGGGGGTTGCAAGAGTTTTTTTAAAGTTTTTCTTAACAACATTATTCGAATTTCAATTCTATTTATATATCTATTAATTTTATGCTCTTTCTAACACCAGAATCTATAAGCTCTGTACCACCAGGGTCTTGAGGCCAAGTAGCGTCGTTCCTCGGCCATTTCCTCCTTTAATGCTTCTATATCAGTTTCTCTCCGTCCAACATCAACATCTATATTACGGGCACGAATAAAAAGAATCCAGTTACTCTTCCAAATTTTGTGACCAAAGTAAAATACAATCAAAACCACGAAACCCAAATAATTTTTGAAGAAACCGCTAGCAGTGGATTTTTTACCAAGGGGAAAGATTGCAATCCAAAACTGAGCGATCAATACAAGAGTGTTCAATACAGCTCCGTAGTATGAACCAAGGACCCCAGTCTGTGATTTGAATGTGATTTCATCAAGACTTCTTCCATGGACCTTCATTGCACGACGGAATCGAATATGAGCAAGACAGATTGAAAGCCAGGTGAAAATTGAAGAAAGTCCAGAGATGGATAAAAGCCAGTCAAAAACTTCTACTTGCTTATCCAGAGCAGCAATGAAAGAGAGCAAACCAAATACATTGGTAATGATAATAGCCACCAACGGACGACCAGCTCTATCAATATAACCACAAATTGCTGGTGCAAGCCCTTGTTCAGAAAGAGCGGTCAAGGTTCTAGATGTAGCATAAACAGAGGAAGATCCAACAGAAATAACTGAGATCAAAATGACGGCATTCATGACAGAAGGGAGACCTGAAATACCACCATTATTTATGGCAATAACGAATGGGGAAGCTGTGACGTCGACACTAGTCTTCCCAAGAAGTCTTCCGTCATCCAGAGGAACCAAGAAACAAATCAAGGTTAAAGAGATCATGTAAAACATCAAAATTCTCCAGAAAACCTGTTTAGTAGCCTTGGGAATTTCCTTTCTTGGGTTTTCCGACTCAGCAGCAGTAAGACCCACGAGCTCAGTTCCTCCGAAAGAGAAAGCAGCGGTAACGAAAACGGAACAAACACCTTTGAAGCCATTGGCGAAAAGTCCTGGATCTTTCCAATATCTGTTACCAACATGATCATGAGTTGGACCACCGCCACATGCCAAAACCAAAGAAACTAAGATAAAGCCGATCACTGCAACGACTTTAATGGAAGAGAAAATAAACTCTGCTTCACCATAAGCTCTAACACCAAAGAAATTGATTGAAATGACCACAAGATAAAATATCAATACCCAAACATCAGCATTGACGTTAGTGTTCCAATACGACATGGTGATCAGACCAGCTACAAGTTCTAATGGTAAAAGCACCAAGAACTGGAAGAAATAATTCCAGGCTACAGCGAAACCGACGGAGGGATCAATGAACCGCAGAGCATACACATTAAATGAGCCCGAAATGGGGAAAGTCACTGCAAGCTCACCCATTGCTTGAATGGTGCAGAAGATAGAAGAGCCAGTGAGAACCCAAGCAATAATAACACCAAGAGGACCAGAAGTTGATAAAGCACCTCCAGAACCCACAAATAAACCAGTACCAATTGACAGACCGATTGCAATCATTTGCAAGTGACGACCTTTGAGTTCTCGATGAAGTGGTGACTTTGCTGTTTGCATGTTTGCCCTTTCTATATCAGTCAAGGGTTCCTCTGGTAATGCGACTCTTTGTCTCTTGAAAGAGTCTTTGAAATTCTGCCATGAAGAAGACGATGAAGAGGAGTTGTCTTGGTAATATGGCAGCAGAGAACTTTCTTTGATAACCACTGTTTCCAGAGCAGTATCTTCTTGAGATTGTTCTTTCATGGTTATGACGGAAGCTAGTACAGAATGAATCGAGAAAGGATGACTTCTACAGCGGCTTTAGGGTCTTCTCGAGAGATGCCTGAGAAAAAAAAAAGAACAATAAATAAAAAATTAAAAAGAAAGTTGCAGCAAACGCCGCATGGAAAGTCTCAAGCAATAATAAAGAATGGAGAGGCGACAGCGATAAAAGTAGTTGGTTTGGAGGTCAGATTTGAGTGATATGTTCCTTCAAGTATTTGAATTGCCCTCGGAGCAAATTTCCACTCAAGAGGACTCCTTTTAATGTGTTTCTTTGTGACTCATAGTTGCGATGAGGCATCTGAAGGAAACGGCCCGAACCGGTTCAAGTCAGTGTCAATCAATGCGCTAAGAGATGCAGGGAACACTGCACTATGGATTAACCGAAAAAGGAATGTGATTGAAGAGGTGAATTTAAAGGTCTTTGCAATTCAACCACCATTATTAAAGCTTTATTCATCGATATTAGGCCATGTAGAAGAAATTTATCTTTCTATGTCAAATCAAAGAATAAGAAATTCACTTTTTCGATCTGATGGGTCTTCATGTATCTATATCGATCACCTATTAGATCTTCTTCTTTCTAAATATTCTTTAATGTTGTTTATTTGACATCTGACTTCTACTCCTCTCTTTTTCATCATTTAAACTTCCACTTCGTTCTTCTTCATCATTCTAAGTATTCTATAACTTTATTTGTCATTAAACTTACACTTGTTTCTTCTTCATCTCTACATGTCTTCCTATTGTAAAATAATATAAACCACCAACTTATCCATAAACCAAATCAACAACCCAACAAAATCCTCCACCCCAGGTCAACCGGTTGAGTAATTGACGCAACCACTTGGGTTTGACCTTAACGAATATATTCCCACAGTTCCAACCTTCCAGTTCAACCCCTACTCCCCATTTGATATTAGCTCTAATATTGCATCCTTGCCAGAAATTCCACCATTTTCCCCTTTCACAAGGAGCTAACCGTAACAAATTCTTCAGAAGGGGACCAGTTGGTCCATCGATTTGATGGTATCCAGCTATTATCAGGTAGGATTGTCTGGGATCCAGAAGAGGCAATTGCTTATCACCCCAACAACCTCTGAACGCTAACCAATTACCATATTCTAGTTCACGACCAACATGATGCGCTTGGGCGTTGGTTTTACTGGGGAAAACCCGTTTATTGTGGTATGTATACCCCAAATAATTTCTTACTGGAGACCATAAAGGTCCTCTGTCGGTAAAATCCAGTAGAATATCGTAAGGTAAATCATGAGGGTGTTGACCTACAGAAACATAATTGGCATGGGTTCCTCTGGCCAGGAAAATGATGGGATGATCCGGTTCTACTTGCAGTTTCTCTAGGTTATGGTAGTAATAAGCTCCACCGCCTCCATGAGCAGAAATCCATACAATCATGGGTTTCCCTTTATAAAAACGAACCAACAGATGTTCCCAGTCGCCTACATGATTTCCGTAGGGACCACTTCCCAGAACAAACGGTCCTAAATTGAAAGAATAAAAGTAGAACCAAAAGGAATCGACCCATCCATTACCCTTATCAACTACAATAAGGGTTGCAGGAGCATCTTTAATCTCTCCATCGATCACCAGCGGTTTATTTTTAGAGCCGGTGATCCACTCTGGGTCCAAAGTGAAGTCAGAATTACTAGTTAAGTAAATTTTTTTACTAGGGGGCAAGTTACCTAAGGTCGAAATATTACAACCATTTTCAGTACCATTGATAATGGAGCCATTTCGCCATTCAGCATGCAAATTGGTGACGAAATCTTTAATGTCATAGGGTAGGTAACGTTCTTCCAGGTACAAGTAAACATATGGAGAATAGTCAAGTACGTATTGGGGGATTTCTCCATCTTTAAGGGTTCTTTCCTTAGATTTTGGTTTGGCGATTATTGGGGGCAAATTGGGGAAATTTGTGGGCAGACGAAGGACATTTTGAATCAGTAATTCCCTGTCTTGGTCTTCCAACACTGACGAAATATAAGTATCGTCGATATCCCAGGCTGGGATAGCATTGATTGCTGTTAAAATAGCACTTAATCCATATAGGAGACGGATCATTGGGGGGATATTTATAAGGACTTGTATCAGGATTTGTATATTAGGGTGCTAAATTAGGGGGGAGGGGGAATTTTGGTTGCGGAGTGACACTATAATTGAGAATAGGGAACACAGGAAGTGAATGGAAGTTGAGAAAGGAAATGATCCTATGATCGGAAACAGTGACTAGCGAAACCTGAGATCAAAAATCAACGAATTATCGACCTGTACACGTTCTTTGACCGGTAAAGGTGTGGTTTTTAATACTAGAAGCAGCAATAAGATAGCACCGCCGCAAGAGCCGAAGCGAGGGATGGGGGCAAAAAGGAGTGCATATAGACGAGATATAAATAAAATTTGGAGATGATGACCAGGGGTGTCAGAATCACATGCAGGATCTAACCATCGGTAACTGAAGAGTGGTAACCAGCTAAGAAGTGATGAAGGTGTTGAAGCCATAAACTTTCCTTCTGTGGAAGCAATAAACTCCCCTTCTATTGTAACAATAAATGGAAAAGTTGAAGTTATTCGTTCCCTCGAAATGTCACATTCTCTACTGTCTTCTCTGTCATTTCTCTACTATAACCTCTCTATTATTCCCCTACACCTTTTTTCTCAATTACTGTTCTCTACATTATGCATATGTCTCTACACCTTACATATTTCCAATTATTCTACACCTAACATATCTTCAATTATTCTACCTATCATTTATCTACGAGTGTTCTCTACATTATCTAACCCTCTATACATAAGATATTTGTTTGTACACATTAGATATCCGTTTCTACACATTGTCTCTCCAAATTATTCTTTAAATTGTCTAAATTGTTTTCTACAAATATCCCACACCATAATTCTCTACATTATTCTACACATCATATCTGTCTTGTCAATTAAAACACAAAGATCTGGTCTCCGAGTTTGGAAACTGGCTTGGCCTTCTCGAAACCAAGTCCAACGGCAGTACGCTTCATTGCAGAGATCATAGGAGGTGGACCACAGAGAAGCATGGTCAGGTTTGGTGATGGGCCGGGAAGATACTTCTCAATTAATTCTCCAGTGACAAATCCGACCGAACCTTGCCAATTTTCTGGGGCTTCATTCAAAATATAATGAACTTGGAACTGGTCTGGATGATCCTCTTGCCATTTATCCAATTCAGCTTTCAAGAGAATATCATTTTCAGTGACATTGGCGTACAACAAAGACACTTTTGTCTTGTCGTCTGGGTTACGTAAAATGGCAGTTAAAATTTGATACATTGGGGCAATTCCGGTACCCCCGGCGATCATTCCGAGGGATTTAACCATATTTGGAGTATAATTGTAGAAACCCTTTGGACCACGAACTTCAATGGTTTCTCCAATATTCTTTGATCCCACATAACGAGAGATGTTACCATTAGGATACGTCTTGATTAAAAGATCAAAGTATCCCAATTCATCGTCAGTAGAGATGGGAGTGTAACTTCTAACCACTTCCTTACCATTGATTACAGTTCCAATCAGAATGTGCTGCCCAATTGGGAGTCCTAACCGATCTGTCGGTCTTGGAAGACCGAATCTGTATACACATGAGTTATGAGACACTCTAGTCTTTTGGATGAGGGGGAAATGTTTAAAGTCAACTGGGTGGAGAACTGGCAGATTTTGTGACTGACGATAGAAGAATAATGCAACCGATGATCCAATGATCAAGGCCACAGTAGCAAACACCACGACTGGGTTAAATTCTTGACTCATTTAGCTAGTATCAAAGGGTGAATTGGTACCGAGGGTACTTCGAAACGTAGTCAGAAAGAATAATTTTATGTCGACCGAACTTTTTGGGTCCGCGTGATTTTGGGTGCGAACGCGGAAAGGTTGAGCGACGCGGTTACTGAATCTGGTAGTGACCGCTAATGGAGACAGCTAGACTATGTCAACTATTGAATGGTTATCAAGACTATTGAAGCAGAAAAATCGTCAAGAATGGATTGCAATGCTTTTCACCCAATCTGTTCTCTATATATATATCTAATAATGGTCTATTAATGTCAAAGATCTGGTCGTTTAATCACTGCCTTGTCACGTGAAGAAGGGCTGATGAGGGTAGATCTGGTTAATTTGATCTGGATCGTTAATCAATGGAGATGAGCTGTTTAGAAGAACTCAATACTAATCAGTTCGAATCAAATGAATATAATCTCACTTTATAGCCTGTAATCTTTCCAATTGTTAAACTGGAGTTTGAAATTCCTCCAGCATGTATCCCCGGTCAAACTATTTATGTGGATCAACTTATCATCTGTAAAGTCTACTATCCTCAACATTTCCCCTACATGTTATACCCCACTGAGGCAGGCTTTCCAAAGTAGTCTTTGCCGATGCCCCCCGGTGGACACACTGCCCTTTTTCGGCAGATGCGCTAGAAACCGGGGACTTCCTATCCTGTTTCGGAATGATCCCGATGATTGTTTTTCCCGATTTGGCGAGAAAAACCGGCCCGCCACATCGATGCTTCTAAATGAAGAGATTGCAACCATCTACCTACCATATCAACTATCTCGGGCCAATGTGATCTGAAACGAGAGGCTTGTTGCCAATGAAGATTTGTTGATAGCATCCTACAATACGTCATGAAATCATTTTATTAGCATGTCCCTACCACTCACAAAAATGTCACAATACCTCCCATAGAGATATCTGATGCTTTTTCTAACCTTAAACTCAGTCTAGAGTTCTGTGATGACCTTTCTAACCTTGTATTCTTTCTAGAGTTATGTGACGTCTTTGTTAATTTGCATTCTTATTCTCCTCATCATTTTGATCCTCTTCATCCTCATCCTCCTTTACATTCCACTGACAGCTAATATCCCATCTACTGCCCTTGGCATTGATACTGACATATTTTATGAACTTCAACACCAGTGGGTCCCTTAATATCAAAGTCATCAGATTCCACTTACACTGACTGGTATATAAAACAGAATCATCGTTATTTCCTGATGCACGGTATACCGCTGGATCATCTTTTTCATCATCATCCTTTACCATACAGAGCTCGTAGCCACCAAATTCACCACTTTCCCAATTCTGTTTCTTCACAGCACTGGGAGTCAAATTGAAGGTGGCTTCGAGTAACGAATCCAATTCTTCATCGTTGCGAGCAACATCCTTATCAATAGTCGTAGCCAAGACAAAATCTTGCCCTGGACGGAATCTTCTAATCATGACCTGATCTGAGGTAGGAATAACTCCTGTTACCGCAACTAACCACTTTCTAAAAGCACTCAGTTTTAAAAATGCCGCTATTTCTATTAATTTTGAATCCCCTGCGCTCAAATTTGCAGTATGCTTTAAGAGCTCAAAATTGGGTAATTCTTGAGGCCCAACTTTACTGAATGTAGTAGATTTTGCAGTAGCACAGAATGGCGACTTTCCGTCAATATACATAAAACGTTGTTTGAGTGATGGAATTGCTGTCTTCCAGGGATGCTTTACATCAGATACCAAACGTGGCGTCTCCACTTCTAATTCTTGAAAGGAAAGATCACTCCGGAGTGAACTTGCATAATCATCATTCAAGAGTGATGAAATCTCTACAATCGACTCTTTCGTAAATTGACGTTGTAAATGTTGAAGATTTTCAAGATTTAGATAAGCTGGATTCAAAAATGTTCCTAGGTACTCCCAGTCGTCCCCACTAAATTTCAGTAGGAAATTGGCTACCTGATTGGTGGGTATATCATCCCTAATGAGCTTTGGGAATTCATAATCCTGAATTTCCTTACTTTGCAACAATTGAAGAGTACTCTTCGCTTCAGTTGCCTCTTGCTCACCTTCAATAAACCCTCTCTCACCACGCTGGGGGATATGAAACCATCCTTGTATCAGCAATCGTTGTTTATC
Source organism: Kurtzmaniella quercitrusa (assembly GCA_030570095.1). Classification (NCBI taxonomy): domain Eukaryota; kingdom Fungi; phylum Ascomycota; class Pichiomycetes; order Serinales; family Debaryomycetaceae; genus Kurtzmaniella; species Kurtzmaniella quercitrusa. The sequence goes on along the minus strand of JAJLUZ010000018.1, from coordinate 33,228 downwards.
TACTCGGACTTCTTCAACCTCATGAAACAGAAGACCTGGTTGAACTGTGAAAAATGCAATTTGATTGAATTGGGGTACGAGCTTACATTGAAAGTCTGATGCTGGAACATTAGGAACAATTGCTGGGAAGAGTCTTAATGCTCCACCATAGTTTTCCTTCCATTCCTTATCTGGTTCCGGCATGTATAAGATAAAACTCACCCTTCTCAGACCAATAACATCATCATGGGTAAGCAAATGACACCCTTTGGTGTATGTGTTGATCAGCATATCAGTTTTTATCCCAGAAAGCTCTCCACATCCGGTTATTCTACTCACAACGTCTCTGAACTCCTGTGAATATATGGCAGCCCTCAATTTTGACAACGATGGTAAACGCAGTAAATCATCCCAGTTTAGGCCTGAAAGGTTAGCAAGATCCCCCAGTTGAAATACTTTATATATGTCTGTTTCTTTCTTGGTGAATGCTATCTCACTCAACACTTCTCTCCTCACCTGTCTGAGAAGCTTATCATTCATCAATTCGACGATGGTGCCCCATCTATATGGCTGGGAATTGGCTACATCTTTTTCAATGTCACGTTGAAATTCATCTTTCCAAATTTTCTTGTTGAAAAAGCCACGGATATCTGAGCTAGAATAGGAATTATTTGACTTCTTCATGGAATCATCTCCTGCCTCAGCTGGCCCACTCTGGGTACTCTGATGGTCCCTCTTCATGCTTAAAGTGAAATTTTCAGATCCATGCGCGATGAGTTATGGGCCGATAAGTAGGAACATTAGAATCAGGTGACCATTTCACTGCAAAACACAACAGCGTGTTGAAATTTTGCTTGTTATTAGAAAAGAAAATCTATAGAGCTACAACAGAAATCGGATATCAATAAAACATTTCACAATAGCCATTGAAATTGAAAGCATCTGCTTCACCTGTTGAAACTACTTGCACATGATGAATCACGTGCATACCACATGATTTATAATGGAGGGCCAGTACATCAGTCTCCACGCGGAATACCTATTCGACCGCTGTGCAGTACCGGAGAATGCCGATTCCGGCTTCATTTTATTTGACATGAATTGTTGAGCTCAAAGTAGATTGAAAAGGGACATCGCGCGTTAGCTATCTCTTCCTACAACTCTCCAATCGATGTCACCAATTTCCCTATATCTTCAACCTTCGTCTTAACACCTCCAATAAATTCGAGACCACTTAAGATTACGGCTTCACACGTGACCCAAGAAAGTTGAGTCATCTCGACGCCGGACTGCACATCAACTCCGTAACCGCTATGAGTAGTACAACTAATTTTTCAATCTACTGCCAAATCAACCATGTCGCTTTCCCAGTCGTATAACTCAGTTCTTGATCTCCAAGATGCTAATAGAGGTTGGATTATTCAGAAATTTGGAGGTACTTCCGTTGGTAAGTTTCCGGAAGCTATTGTAGACGATATCGTCAAGGTATTTTCAAAAAACAATCGAGTTGCCGTGGTTTGTTCAGCTAGATCACTGCAAACCAAGTCAGAAGGAACTACCCTGAGACTTTTGAGAGCGGCAGAGCTTGCCCAAGACGGCTCCGACTATCTGCATATACTATCGGCTATTGAAGATGACCATGTCGACAATGCCAACAGCAAGATCAAAGATGCAACCATCAAGCAGCAGATCTTACGAGATACCCAAAAAGAGGTCGAACGTACTCGAGAATTACTTCGTGCTTGTAAAGTTATTGGAGAGATCTCCCCAAGGACCAATGACCTCATTATGTCTATCGGTGAAAAGCTTTCCTGTCTCTTCATGGCAGCTTTAATGAACGATAGAGGAGTGAAAGCTCAATATATTGATCTTGCAGATATTATCCCATTGGATTACGATTTCAGTCATGGATTCAACGACAGTTTTTATCAGTTCTTGGCCTCAGAATTTGCTAAAAAGGCTACCGAAGTGGATGAAGATGCCGTTCCTGTTTTAACTGGATATTTTGGTACCGTTCCTGGTGGGCTTCTAAATGGAGTTGGACGTGGTTATACTGATCTCTGTGCTGCACTTGTTGCCGTTGGAACCCAAGCCGAGGAACTTCAAATTTGGAAAGAAGTTGATGGTATTTTCACTGCTGATCCTAGAAAGGTTCCAAATGCTCGTTTATTGGACAGCGTGACTCCAGAAGAGGCCGCTGAACTTACCTACTACGGATCTGAGGTCATCCATCCCTTTACCATGGAACAAGTTATCAAGGCTAAGATTCCAATCCGCATCAAGAACGTGGTGAACCCTACCGGTCGGGGAACCATTATATATCCAGACAACGTTGGTCGTAGAGGAGAGGATACACCGCCACACCCACCAATTGCCTTTGAGACTCTTTCACCAAGGTATATCCAGACTCACAAGAAGCGTTCTGCCACTGCAATCACTGCCAAACAAGACATTGTTGTGGTCAATGTGCATCTGAACAAGAAGACTCTTTCTCACGGGTTTTTGGCGCATATTTTCACTACTCTCGATGCATACAAATTGGTAGTTGATTTAATTTCAACCTCGGAAGTTCATGTTTCTATGGCACTTCTGATCCAGTTAGATCAAGAGCCACTGCTCCGTCATGCTCTTGGAGAGCTTGGTAAAATTGGTAGTGTAGATGTTACTCGTCAAATGACCATTATTTCCCTCGTAGGAAAACAAATGGTGAATTTCATTGGAATTGCAGGAAATATGTTCAAAGTCCTTGCCGATGAGAAGATCAACATCGAGATGATTTCTCAAGGGGCCAATGAAATAAACATCAGTGCTGTTATTAATGAAAAGGATACCCTTCGGGCTCTTCAACTGATTCATGCCCGTTTATTAGAGGGAAATCAGCCAGATGAGACTGGTAGTGCTTTGAATTTACGTTTGGAATCATTGAAACTACAATGAATAGACACTAGCATATATAGAACCTAGAATTTTTTAAGATGGAGGATGGAAATTTGGAGGGGGTAATGAACACTTTAAATAAGAAGAAAATTAGAGGATTTGGCTGTAAAAAATGGTGAAAATGTTGTAAAAATCGTAGAGAGTGCTGCAAAAGCGAAAGGTCATGCAAAACATTGATCGTTTAAAATTAAACTCCCACACAATGCTTTGAATAATCCCGAATTTCCAAATCAAGCCGAAATAACCGATCTCTACAGGAGAATGTAATTATAATGTGGTATTATCGACTACTTATCCACATGTAATTGTACATATGTGGGATCATATCCACCAAACCATCTGAGACGACCTGTTGACTCGCTCAGATATCAAAATCACCGTCAGACTTCTTGGACTTACCCTCGCTTAAACCTTCAAGGTCTTTGACCAAACCGCCTAACAATTCGGTTGCTAACTTGTGATATGCCAATTGGGCCTGGACCAACTCCAAGAGTTCTTCGAGTGGCTTTGCGTGGTCCAAAACATTTTGCATGACGTTGATAGCATCTTCCACTGCATTGGCAAAATCATCCTCGGCACCTTCCATGGCAACACGAAGAGCCGGTTCTTTGGCCGGATTAGTTCCACTGGCTAAAGCCCGACGAGCCAAGTCATAATCGACTCTCTTGGCTTCCACTTTCTTCTGTATAGCGTTACTTTGAGCAATCAACTGTCTCAAGGTGATCTGAAGTGGTTTATTGAAACGGGACACCACTAACTGGTCTTGGGAAAGACGGGCATTAGCGATTTTTCCAATGTCCTCGGAATAACGAGAAAGGGCTTGATGAGTTGGGTCCAGCAGTGGAGTGTCCAAAATTTGTGGATCGGTTGCTCGGGACAAAGCATGATACAAAGTCTTGGGAGGCTTATAACCGGTTTGAGGATTGACTAAAGCAGCCTGAGCTTCAGCCGGAGTAGTAGCTCTCGACAACAGAGCTACTCTTGAGGAGATTGATTGGCCCAATTCTGAGAACAGTTCTTGTAAATTCAGGGGGTAATCATAAGTCTCAGTATCGTAAATAGCAGTAACCTTCAAGATGTTCTTGTACAAGGCTTCAACTCCGTTGCATTTTTTGGCTAATTCCAAGTATTCCGAGGGTAATTGTGATATATCGTCTTGAGGGACATTACCGATTTTTTCTTGGACGATTCTGGCGGAACGCTGAGCGAAGGGGATAAACTCGGAGTTCAATTCGGAGGACACACGGTCACCGAATGACTTGAGATCCTTGGTGAAATTGGAAAAGTTGAAAGACATGGGCAAATAGGAATGAATATATGACGATGTGTCCTTTAGGGGATATCAATATGATGGCTGGCGGGGCAAAATGGGAGGGGGTGGGCTGAGAACCGGTAATGGAAGTGGGACAAATATTTTTTTAATTGATGATAGATGGGACAAAGTGACAAGAAAGCAGATGAAGGAGAAAAGGGAGAAGTGTAGATGGTTATGGCAACAGGCAGCGGCAGTTAGGAGAGAGGGAACCGAGAAGCTGAATGAGAATTTTATCATTTGTGGTGTTTTATACTCCGAATAGCCATCAATGACCAAAATGAATGAAAAAAGATCCACACTCATCTCCTTATTCTAACGTGAATATCCGCCATACGTAATAATTACAAATAAGTATACATAGAATACTACACAAACGATTTCATAAATATACTTTTAGAAGTGTACAATATTGAAGCAATGATGGTACATACGTTTACATATCTTCAGAACTCAAGACCTTTTGAGAAGAATTCATCTACAGCAGCCGAGAGCCGTTTTCCCGCCTCTCTCAACTCGTCATCATTGTTAGCAGGTGCAAACGTAACTCTATAGAAATTAGATCTCTCCTTAGAAAATTCTTTATCCACCGCCATATTTGCCCCCGGAACCACTCCGACTCCGAATTGTTGGAATTTCCAATTAAGTAAAGTAATTTTCTGTTTATGGTCTACATCTTCCGGGAGTTTGATCAAAACTGCAGTAAACATTCCTGCTTCCGGATCAACAACATCAAGATATCCCTTCTTATAAGCATTGGATTCATAGAATGCATGTAAAAGAACATCTCTACGATGAGCATAAGTGGCCCTGACCTTCAAAATCCAGGCAATGTATCCGTCCACACCACCAAACTTCTGTTGAATGACATTTTGAACGATTATTTGTGATGGTCCAGCTGGCGACTTACCAGAAACATTAGCATATCCAACTATAGCCTTAGTTACTGCTGAAGGAGCTACAATGAAACCAAGTCTTAGTCCGGGGGCGAAAACTTTTGAAAATGTCTCAATTCGGATAACTCTACCAGTAGTATCCAAAGTGATGTACAGAGGGGTCAAATGCTCCGACAAATATTCATCAATTTCCAAAAAATTGTTCAAACTGATGATAGATTGAGGCGGTTTATACTTAGGGAGAGCAAGGTAACCATAAGGATCGTCTTCAATGATAAGGAAATCATGCTTTTCAGCCAATTGCAACACTTTTTTCCGGGTTTCTAATGGCTGCGAAAATCCGACCGGATTTTGACCACTAGGAATTGTGTATAGCGCCTTCGGTTTTTTTAATCCGGGGTTAAGTTCAGTCCAATTGTCTAATAATGATTCCAAATATTCAACATCGAGAGCTCCTCGAGCTGGCAGTCCCCCAAGACTAAGTTTCACCGGAACAGAAATTGCTTTACGTTCACGTACATAATTTAGAAATGGCAGGAACGTGAATTCTTCGACCAAGATAACATCTTCAGGGTCCAACAAAGCTTCTGCAGCCTTATTAAGACCATCACCGGCACCCAGAGTCAAAATAACTTCCCAATCGTCACTTTTAGGAGGATGGACTCTTCGAATGAATTCCCTTACAAATTGACGAAGTACCGGAATTCCTTCCAATTGCAGATATTGTAACCCTTGACTAAGATCAATTAACGAGGGTTCTTCTTTAGTGCGCACCGTAACTGGGGCTGAATTTCCTGCTTGAGGAACACTTAAAGATTCAAGCAGGGCATTAGTCACTGGTAAAGATTTCAGCTTTTGGAATGGGTACTCCAATACACTGATATCGATTTGGTCAACGGGGAAGAAGCCATGATTAGGCATCCCCCAATGAAGTGGAAGTGGGTTTGGATGTGGCTCAAATCCTTCCGGGGGTCCCCCAGCGGGGCCGTCCGAAAAATGCGACACGGTACGGCTAGTGGCCCTTTTTGAAAGAAGGTGTTGATGAGGGTAGGTTACAGTCATGATGAAGCAAAGCCGAGAAGAATTGAAGGTTATGTGTTTTACCGATTGGACAGTAGCCTCTTGGTGGCGTTATGAATGGTAGTTTAACCGTATGAAATTTGGAGCCGATCGGCAGAAGGGCCGCTTCTTATATATTTCGGGGATTTTATTTTACCCTAAAACGGCTCTTATCGGCGGCTTTCTTATCTGACACTTAATCAAATTCGGAAAGAGTTATACGATTAGTAGTACAGTCAAAGCCACAAATATTCTCTTGGTAACACACTGGCACTCAAGTAATATCTAGAATTGACTATGAAGAATCTAGAGGAAAAATTGTAGCAATTTAATCTGGGTAGCGTGGATTTTAAGTACTAACGTTGTTTGATCTCCGCAGTCATACTAATTTGTCAGCTGTGGCATCACTGACAAAAAAAGTCTAATTGTGGTTCGGATACTGTGGCCTCTGTAGCTCGAAAATGGCGGTGTAAATAACGAATAAGCAAAGGAAATTATACAATAGATCTAGTAGACCGATCTGGTACACCTCGAATGCGGCATTGCTTATGTGGCCAACTGCTTAGGGTGCTTTGCAGGGATTTTGCATTACAGTGATATTTTATCGGAAAGAAGTACTGATTCGGAGGCCGCTAAGTCCGTCTTTATCAATTCCGCTTCATGTAGTTAAGTTGTCTTTAATTCCATTTGAAAGACACGACAAGAAAGGGAAGTAACCGTGTAGCGTTTATTAATGTTCCACGCTTGTAGAAAATTGTGCCTGGTTTCAATGGTTCTATCATTTGTTCTATTAATTGTGCCTCTTCAAATTCTACCAACCCGCTTATAGCTACATTTATTAGCCACATGTGTGCCACATCTGAGCTGCATAATTGTACTTGTTCTTTCTCATCTGCTTCGTGTCTCAAACTGATCTCTTATCTCTTCAACTAGCATTGTCTTGATGACTATGCATTGCTTATAATCTATGGTGTGGATATTCTTGATACTGTATATCTCTACCATTGTAGTCTTCTATATCTACCCCAACTCCACCGATCAAGGCTACAACCGCCATTAACCTCGTTCGTTTGCAACTGTCTTCTACACTACGTCTCCACTAAATTGAACGCTTACATCATTTTCATCCATTCCATTTATTTACTCTATAATCTAATCATCCAAATACGTCTCCAATTGACATTCCTTGTATTCATCAATGGTGGAAACAACAGCATCTTTAGCCTCTCGAAAAGTCTCCATAACAGCAGCTCGACTTTCAGCAGAATTATCACTAGTATAGTAGTTTACATAAGCTTCTCTTTTCGCAAGAAGATCGTATTGTTTTACGATACGAGCAAGTACTTGTGCAATCAGAGTATTATTAGAAACCTGTGATCCAGCAAATTTGGAATCAGATTCTCCAGACAGAACAACAAATACCAGTTTCGTTGCCCATGGAACAAATTGAACCCTATTTTGGGCCTTTAGTATACCTCTTTTCAACTCTGTTTGACTGGTTAAGCGAGGTAAAAAATCAAGAATAGCTAGGTAACGTAAATTTGAAACCCCATTTCCATCTTGAACTCGATGCATCTTATATTTGTCACTACATAATTCTAATAAAATGTCATGTTCATTCTGACCAGAAGAGATTCTTGGAGTCACCAGACTGGTCAAGAACTTCAAATCAGGAGTAGGAATCAAACTAGACAATATAGAATCATACAGCAGATACATATAAGTAGGGAATCTTAAAGGATTCAGAATAGTGGCGGCTACATGAGCTATGAGTTTATTGGCCCCAGCAAATGCCAGAGTATCTTTCATACCGTAGAGATTGTTTTCTATAGTGGTTAAAGCGTCATTATCAAATACAAAAGTAGCCAGAGCAAATTCTATGAGTCTTTGTAAAGTTAAAACGGTATTATAGGGTTGAACCACTACATCCAGAGCTCTTTCTGACAGGGGGAATACCAGAAAAGTGGGTACTAGCTTTTTAGGGTGCTTGTCGGCGAGCAATTCAAGTATCATCAGTCCTACCCCAGCTCCAGTGCCTCCTGCTACAGAATGGAATAATTGGAAAGCACTTACGGTGTCACATTTATCACATTCCCGATCAATATAGTCTAAGATGGCTTCAGCGTTTTCATTTCCATAAGAATAGCCATGGCTCCAGTTGTTTGCAGCTCCATGGCCATTTGGAGATACGTGTACTGATCTAGAAGAAAACATGGGCAATGCTGTGGTTGATTTACTTATTACGGATGGCTCCATATCGATTAAAACGGCTCTAGGTGTGTATCTTTTGGTAGATGAATTGGAGTCGGAAAGGGTGAAGAAGAGGTCTGGATGAGTAGCAGGTCTTCCCAGGGGAGTGTTGTTTGGATTAGACGCGTTCAGATTGTTCAGAGTATCGTTGGTGATGTCAGGAGCTTCCATCGTGCCATCAGCATTGATATGATGATCGGCTGCTAGTTTAGTCCAGTATTCAAGGCCAACCTGGTTCCCACATTGCCCAGCATGGAGCGAGATTACTTGTCTGAGTGTTAGTAGAGATGAAGGGTGATCTATGGAGGTAATTGGGGATTAACATGGCCCCTGATAGTGTTACTTACCCTGGCATAGCTCAAGATGGTTCTTTGTTTACCAAAGCGATTTTTATTTTGGTGACGAGAAAAAGGAAGACAAAGAAAGAGGAAGATGGAGGAGGGGAGAGGGCAGACAAAAGAGTGATGGAGAGGGAGTCTGAATAAACGATTGTACGAGGAGGGAGTAGGAAAAAGGTTAAGGATGTATGTTACTAGAAGGTGGCTCTGTCTTGTTGGTGGGGGGTATGTTGCAAGTGATAGCTCTCTTTTGACTGTTGTTGTAGTGCACTTTCTATCATTATTGGTGATGTATTACGAGTACAATGCCACTTATTCATGATTCTGGTGCATTCTAGAAGTTAATCATGATGTAATCTGTAAAGGGCTGATAATTCGATGGTATAGTGATGTTGTACTGATGTTATGCTGATAATTTACTAATGTTTTAAAGATAATTTACTATTGTTTTACTGATAATTTACAGATATACTGTCAATGTGCAGCTAGTGTACCTTCTCTGATACAGGTCCAAGATATACCCATTCTGCATCGGAAACCAGACATCTTCATATAGTAAACCACCGTACTACTCACATTTTCCTATGGATATCCATATTACCTATACACCGCTACAATTACATCGCTACAGCTACACCCCCACTGTTACACCGCTATAATTACATCTTCACAATTGCATCCCCACTATCACATCCCCCACACATAATATCTCTACTTGTAATTGAGACTTCGTCTATTAACCATCTATCGAAACTAATTGAACAATATAAAAAAAAGAGGTCACCACAGGTGTAAATACATAAGATGTGCTAATTGTCGGAAGGACTCGTTAACCTGGCAGCTATATGCCGTTTTCGTAATATAAGATATCATTATTTTGGATCACTAATAGTTGTAGGATCTCTTCTTTCTTCTACATACAACAATATTGGTTGCAGTTGGAGTGGCCACACCAGTGAGGGTGTTACTCTCTGTAATAGTGGTAGTGGCTGGTCCAACTGACTTAGTAACGGAACTACCATCACAGTTACCAAATGCAGCTGCTAAAGCATTGACGGTAACGGTCTTTAAAGTGTCAAAGTTGAAGAATTCTTTGAACAATGATGGAACAATACCAGAAACCTTAATGGCAGAAAGAAGGTCAGAGAGACTAAGAGCTCCACTCTGGATAATTTGTTGAATCAAAGAAGCACCGTAGGATAAGAAAGATGAGTCAGTGATCAAAGACTTGACAACCGAAGTAGCAAGACCAGACAGTTTCAAAGAGTCCAATAAATTGTCCACAACACTGTCAGAGGAACCACTTGCTCTGGCAACAAGCTCAAAAGTTGGTTCCAGGTAGTATTCGATGGTTTCTCTCTTGGACAACTTCTTGGAAATAAGGGAAACCAAGTCATCGATGTAAGAAAGAGCCAACTTATAAATTTGAGCGTAGAAGTCACAATCAGAAATCAAACCTTCAATGACAGAGTTGATGAGACCAGTATCAACAAGAGCCTTCAACAATGTACCCAAGTTAATCAAACCCGACTTCAACACCGCAACGATAGCCTTTGCACTGAGGGGACCAAGAGTAGAATCGGTAGTAAGACCGATGATAATCTTTGGTGCCAATCCAGAGTCCTTGATGGCAGATAACACTTCAGTGACAATCTCGTATTCTCTCTTGGTGAGTTCAGCATCAGACATCAATTCACGTTTGGCGTGAATGTGTTCAATGTCAGCAATGGCAAGATTCAATCTGTCCAAGTCTCTTTGAGAAACGGAGTTTTCAGTGGTTGGAGTAGCTGGAGCAGCCAAAGTAGAAGTGGCAAGGGCCAAAACAAGGGCGGAGGAAGCGGTATTGAACTTCATAACGGTAATTTGCCAATTTGAATGAACGAAAGAACTAGTTTAGATTGAAACGTACTGGAGAGAAAATGGTTGCAGCTCGGCACTTCTTTATAAGTTAGGTCTGGGGAATGGAGGTGCAGAGCCCGGTCGGGATTGAAACAAAAAAGGCGGTACGTCGCCATAGCTAAACTAATCCCTTGCATATATAGTTGCCTAATCGAGTATGGTTTTAGTTAGCTTAGTTCAAAAGATCTATACACTTTTCTTGGAACTTAGCGAAGTCTATAACCCAGTGCCCGATTAGGAAATTTTATTTGCACTCGACAAATTGGGACATCAAAAGTTTCCTTTTCGGGAAAGGCATCTTGCAACCATTCGGAAATTTTTTTTTGTTCAGTAGGGTATCAATAATTAAATGCCTTTTTAGATGGTAAACATTGGTGTATCAGAGAAGATTTCATTGGCATGGATTCTGGTTCAGGTACAAGAGAGGAGATTTCTCGACTCGGGATTTCCCAGCTTGGAAATATTTTAGATTTCGGCGTCTGGGCGTCGTGTAGACATTGTGTTAAGGAAAAATGATAGAAATCTTGACAATTGAATGTTGCAGTTAAGAGTAAAAGATGAAGTGGGTATTGAGTATTGGTGTATAATATTGGAAACTCGTGGTTGTTACACTTAAGCATGTCTACCAACACTTTTGGATTATTGTGGTTTTGTTGGTCATGTCAGCTACCACTCTGAAGGTGGTCTAGAACGTATCTGCGATGACGATGTGCATATAAACCAAGTGGGGATATAGGGATATAGACTGTAATACAAGAGCAATAGGTATGATTGGGATGTTTAGATCTATAACTGGATTGATGATTGGATTGAAGGTTGGATTGATGATTTTCAAATTGATTCAGAAGACCTGAAGCAAATGATGAGGATTCCTTGTTCTATGCCCCTGAAACGACGAATGTTCGATGCATACACACACAGTCATAAATTCAAATTGTATTATATAGAGCTTGGGCGGGAAAAAATTGTGTGACTTCTTAGACGGGACCCTGCAGAAGTTGTTGCAATTGGTATCTACCGCTGAAAAGACTCGTGGAGGCAACTATTAACACCAGTTAAATCTAGGTTTATATGAATGATAGTATGAATAATAAATTAGGCGAGGTGAAGGAAGTTCAAATTGTACGAATGTTGAATCAGATGAAATTATTGAAGTATATGAATAATTTGAATTAGATTAAGTCGATAAATTATTTGACACATAAGAGCTACAGGAATAGTTCGATTCATATATACATACGGTTACATCATTCAAATCATCATAAATATAATTCGGACCTTCTGATGGTATTTCTTCTTCGTATGCTAATCGATGAATGAGGAATAACCGGTATAACAGTCATGCGGCCAAAAACCGGTCGAAATAGCAAAAACTAATGAATCGAATTGAGGGATAATTGGTCAACGAACTTTTAATGATTAGGAACGGAAAAGGCACCGGACCTATGATCTATCGTTCCATCCTAATATATGCAAATCCACGGAACCATAGAAATTATCCTTCTTTAGTCGATGTATTGTGTCGCAGAGGATCCGTGGGTAGGTAGATCGAATCAAGTCAAGCCGGTAGTTATATCCGCATTGTTTGAGAAACCGGAGTTTCCGGATCAAGCGTTTGGGCCAGTCGAATCGTAAGCTCAGCAAAGCTCAGCAAAGCACAGCAAAGCACATCATAGAACATGCACAAAGAGTCGATCTATAGAGTTTTAAAATCACAAAATAACACATATACGTCTATAGTAACTATGAATTAACGGGAGTGTATCCATTTTAATTATTCTAACCCCTACTTCCTCTTACCCGTGTCGATTGTAACAGCCGTGGCTCTGCCTGCTAGGTCGGGATTGTTTAACATTTTATTTTTTTTCTCTGAAATTTCGTGCAGAAACGGCCTGATAAAGAACCGGAAATTAACTCATCAGTCTTCATTATCATTAAGGAATTATCCTTTCAACAACCACAATGTCCTGGATATCCACAGCATTGGCTACGATAATATTCACATATGTAGTTGCCCTTGTCTTGGTCAATCGTATCCCTCGTGTGTGCATTGCAAGATTCGGTTGGTTGAGTCTTAAAAAGGTATCGATCTCTTTAAACTCTGCCGATGTCAAATTTGAAAGTATCGGAATTCGTTTAAATTTGACCAAGGAGACCGGATCTCCTTTCAAGTTCTTCCATTTGGATTTCAAAGGAGTCTCCATCAACTTGAAGAAATCATTGATTGATAAAGTGGCTGACCATTCTAAACCTTCTTCTTATAATGATGATCATAATTCCCCACAAGCTCATCATGATGCCGCTAATAAAAAGTTGGAGTTCAATTTAAGTAAAAAGGTTTTTAAATATGTTTTTGTCCGGAAACTCATAAATCAGGTACTCTTACATATCTTCCATTCACAATTAACTATTGAAGGTTGTAAAGAGAAGTTTGTATTGGATTATTTAAGATTGGAGAATTCTTATTTCAGTAATGGTTCCAATAGATTCATTATTTCCATATATAATACTTATTTGGTTGATACCGCCAATAGTTCTTTGGAAGAACAAGCCAGAGTAATTAGAAGTGCCGAATTCTTGATTAATGTAGACATTGGCATAGATGAAAAAGCTGGGAAACTGCCAAAGCATCTAAGAATGAAATTACTGAATTTCAACGTAGCCTTAAGTTTGGGCAAACTTAACCTTCCAATGGATTCTATTAATAATGTTAGAAGGGCTCTTAAAGCAATAAGATCTCCTTCAAATTCCAAAAAGAAATTAGACATAGAAGCCAAGAGAAGGAAATTTGAAAATGCCTCTAACCTTATACAAAATGTATTCCATACTCTTGAGATCAAATTGGAAGACTTTAGGATAACCAAGAGGGATTATGAAGTCAAAATATCTAATATTTCCACTTCAGTAAGCAGGAATACTAAGGGTAAAGTTAAATTCCAATTCTATCTTGTTTCAACCCGTCTTTACCATAAGCAATCAAATTGTTTCGAATTACCATCTCTTTCACAAGTTTTTGAATATTCGGTAGATAATTTTAGTTGTGCTATAGCTCTGATGGTTCATAATAATGATAGCAAATCAGCATTCAATTTATTTGAAAGATTAATGATTACTGGTCCAGTTTTCAATGTATATTACGATCAAATTGAAGCCTTTTCGAAGGCTATAGATGAAAAGAAGCAATATGAATCCATCGAGAAAGAGGATATAGGAATAATAGAAAAACAGGCTCAAAAGGAGAAAATTAAGACCCTAAGAAAGGAGAAAATGGAAAAACTTATCACCTTTATGGGTGAGATCTCGGCAAAATTTACTCTCGTGGATATGAAAATCAACATCCATTTACCTCCGGGTGATGGACGTAAATTCAATCGTACAGAGCCCGATAATGCCATCATTCTTACATACCTTTCGGTTGTTTCGTTGAAATTTCTCTCCAATGCTGAAAATTCTAATTTGACTGGGGTATTGAAATTGAAAAGTCTTCGAATGAATGCCTTCGATAACACCCTTAATTTCTCTAAAATTGTAACCTTTCTTAATTATTCCATCACTGATCACAAGGTTTCTACCAGAATTATGTTGAATAAAGTTCACGTTTCTAGTATAAATCAAACTATCTTCCATCTTGCTAGAAGAATTCGGAACTGGCACAATACCAGGTTTAATACGAAGTACGCCGAGAAAGTTGAATTAGCCCATTCGTCAAAGGATCTTCATGACTTAGTAAATGGAGATATTGATCAATCAAACCAATCTGACCCTAAGGCAGATGCCCAGGCAGAGAATTTCATAAAAATCTTTGAAATGGTACCTCATTTCATCTCCAAAATCAAATTTGATCTTACCAAATTCCAAGCTGACATTGTGTGTAAGGATAATTTACCCTCTGTGAAGGTATTTGATGATAACATTGGTAAAGAGGTTGATCTTTCCGATTTTAAAATTGGTATATCTCTTCAAATAACTGATGGTCATTTCCGATTTGTTCGGTCATCCAATGTAATTAAAGGTGGAGTTGGATTATTGGAACTTTTCACTCTTACTGATTATGCTGATGAATCAGTGGAATCTCATGGTACAGCAACTCAGAATGAGGATGAAGATGATATTGACAATCGGTCTGACGCAAGTGATGACTTTAGTGATGCAGATTCAATTGACAGTACTCTTGGAAGTGCAGACTCCGGGATCGAACAAAGAGCCCGAAAAGTGTACACCATTCGTAACATTACGATTTCTAACAATAACGATGATAAAGATATTGATAAATTGTTTATTAGAATACCCGAGGCTGACCTTAAAGTCACTACTTTCCTCATATTCTGTACATTCTATGCTGTCAGTTTGTTGAAGTTCTTCGGACCAACTGTTCACAAAGTTTGCACCTCTAAAGAAATGGCTGCTCTTTCAGGTCCCAAGAAACATTTGAAATTTGATATTTTAGTGGATTCCGTTGCAATTTTAGCCCGACTCCCAAACAATGCTGATGCATTGATTGAAATAGATACTTTGAGAACATTCAATGCACTCAAGCTGTTCAAAGCAGATTACGTCCGGTTGTATGTTCCTCAACCATTGACCAAATTATGGGAAAGAGCACTTATTATTAAAAGTGTTGCCGTCAATATCGGGAAGAATAAAGATGACGGACTTCTTGATATTCACGTTGATACGAAGGGAATTCGCTTACATATCCCATTCCAATTCCCACTTTACACCATCATTGACAACATTATTACCCTAGTGAAGGCACAAAAGCAAATTAAGCATAACATTACATCTCTCATGAACAAAAAGGAGTGGAAGAGAATTCTACCAAAGTCAAGAGACGCATTGGTATTTCCATACGTAAAGATTACTCTGAAATCGCTTTTGTTGACCATTGAAGCCGATGCGTTCGAAAATGAACTCAGTGGAATTTTCGAATTTGGAAAGAAGGCACAAGAGGAACGAATTCTTTTGCAATCTAGGCTTGACGAAAAGGCAGATGCCATGAGAGAAGAGCTGATAGAAGAGCGAATCGAGCTCAAGGATTCAGAGCCTAACCTAACCCCTGTTGACCTGAAAACTTCATCTCCTCCTAAGCACATTCCTATGCAAAATCCTCTTGCTCTGATAGCCCATAGAGTTCATGGCCACAATTCTGCACAATTGAGTCAAGTTGAAAGTGTTCATGAAAATCCACATGTTTTTGCAAAACCAAAAACGAAGGAGGAGATTGAACATTTTATTCAGACTGCTCAGGACAATTTGAATGAGATTTTCTCTGCTACGTGGGTTAATTCTTACCGAGTTTTCAAGAAGAAAAAGGATGAAACTCGAGAG
This sequence comes from Kurtzmaniella quercitrusa, assembly GCA_030570095.1. Taxonomy (NCBI): domain Eukaryota; kingdom Fungi; phylum Ascomycota; class Pichiomycetes; order Serinales; family Debaryomycetaceae; genus Kurtzmaniella; species Kurtzmaniella quercitrusa. The sequence goes on along the minus strand of JAJLUZ010000018.1, from coordinate 17,230 downwards.
AAAAAGCTCAACATGGTTTGGAAAGAAGACATGATCAGCAAGACTATGAGATCAAAATTCGACATAATTGGCTTTACTCGTGGTGTTCCTATGTTTGCTGGACTTTTTCGTGGTGTAGATCTTGAACTTCTGAAAGCCAGAATTGATGATCTTGACAAATTCATCTATGAAAAAGCCAAGGGCCAACCAAAGTTAAATTACTCTATTTTGGCACCATTGTATGCTAGCTTGAAATGCAGCCTGGTTCATTTCTTGTTGAGAGATTATCCTTTACCACTTTTGCTGTTTCCTTTCAATGAAAATGAACCCGTTTTCCATTTACGGGGTAATATCGTTATAAATGAAAAGCTCGTTGAAGTGAAGGAAGAATTGAGATACATTTGGGTTCCATTCATGCCAATCGCAAAGCCGAGGGGTATGGGACCTGATGAGCTTCCACTCGATTGCTTCTATCTGACATTTGTGGCAAGAACGCTTGCACCAGTTAAATTCATTTTGGATCTTGAGTGTGATTTGACGGCAGAAAAAGCTTGTTCAATTACATGGTGTAAATCATATGTTGCTGCACTTCTGTCAACAATGATGGCTTTCGATAACTTTACTAAGCCACAAGTTGATGATTCTCCTTTAGGCTGGTGGGACAAATTGTCTTTAAATATGCATGGTGGGGTTAAAGTAAATATCGCCAACGAAATTTGTCTCCACATGAAGAGTTCTTTGGATCCATATCTGATAATTGGTACTTCCTCTGGTTTGGTATTTTCATGGAGGCTGAATGTTAAACTCCAAATCAATCCTCTGGGTAAATGGGATGAATTTATGACTGTTACCAGTGATGATTTTATGCTTGCAATTCCTAACTATCTGATTGCAGAACTGTCTACGTGGAGTTTGTATCTTCTGGAAACAACTCGAAGACAAGATGAGGACGTTTTCTTGTCGGAGTCCAAAAAATATCTGAAAAGAATAATGACCCTTCTGCTGAGTCAAAAGGTCAAATGGAAAGTTGGTCTTTTGTTTGAGAGAAATGTGGATAACAACAGTCTTCAGGAGAACGGTGCTCCTATTCTCTCCTCAAATCAAAAGCGTACCGATAAATTTAAACCTCATTACGAAGTCCAAGTCACCAATCCCATGTTTAAATACCATCCTGACTCTTATGAAAATTTTAGATCACATTACTTGCATTTGGCAATTCTGGTGGAAAGTGAAGGAGGTGATTCACATAATGCGATTTTCTTGACCCCGATGGCCCTTCATTACTTTTTTGATTGGTGGCATATTATGACCAAAGCGCATCTGAACCCAATTAGACGTGGTCATATGTTTGCATCTGCTCTCAAAAAGAAAACAGTGCATGTCAAAATGGGTTTACATTTATTCACCCTCAAGTACCAATTGAAACTTTCCCCTTTAACCTTGTCTCTTTTGTATAAACACTCAACGAGTGATGAATTAGATAGAAGGGATAGAGTTGCATTTACAGGAATCAAGGGTAAGTTCGACTCTTGTGTCATTGATTTGCATCAGAAAAAATTACCACTTGTTTATGTCAATCGTAAATTGAATATCAATCACGAAGTCTTACATTTAAAAATGAATGAAGGATGCGTTGATATCAATGGTGCCGACATCAGAGTTGTTAAAGCAGTCTTTAATGAGCAGCTGATCAATGGTATGTTAGCCTCGCAACTAGGAGACTCTAAACTGGAAAATTCCTTGTATGAAGAGTCAAGTGGCGAGAATTCCCAAACACATAGCGTCTTTAATGAATGGGTAGATCAGGAAGACTTCGTCGAGTTAGAAGAAAGAGATCTTCTTACCCTGAATCCAAGAATAACCGTTCTACCATTTTTTTCTCTGCCGCAATTCTCTTATGTACGGGAGTTCATGCATAACGACGAAGGAAAATATCCTTTTGGTTCAGAAAAGAGTCATGACTGTGAAATTGGTAAGACCAACCCAGAAGTAGTTCAGGTAGGATTGATTAAGGAAAGATTGTCTCAGATTTATGATCGTCTAAATCAATTGGAAGACAAGGCAGCAAAGATCAAATCACCCGAAGCTATCAAGAAAATAGAACGAGATATTCTGGAATTCACACATAGAAGAACAGTGGTCCACGACTTACTTAATAGAGTTGAAGACGAAATGAATGATTGCGCTTCCGTGGCTTCAGCAGAGTCTTCTTACACTGTTCTGAGATTAACTACGTACGCCCTGCATCACCTGCAAAAGAGTCAAGAGGTTGATTTGGATCTGTTAATGAACCAAGGTGCTAGTAAATATCATAATCGGTTCATCATCCACAATATGAAACTTCTTTGGGATAAAAAGTTGAGTAAAATCATGTTGGATTTTTCACAGAAAGTCAGAGACCGCAAACAATTTTCTTACTTTTTAAGCAAGCAAGCTTTAGATTTTGTTGACAGTATTGTCCATCAAGTGGATGACCCTACCACACAACCTCCTAAAATCAGCTCCAAACCGCAATCCGATTTTTGTAGAACTGGGGATGAAGTTATCAAGACTTTTGAAAATGACTTCTCCGCTATAGAAGAAGGACAAGAAGTTGAAAGAAATTACTTGGTAAAACTTATACACCCTCAAATAAAGATTTCAAAACCTGAGTTACAAAAGAGGGTGTTGATTTTATCTCGGGATTTAGAACTTCGTGCTTTAACTGTCAATCGCGAAGGCTTGAGAGGGATTATGAGTATTCCGGAATTAGTTGCTGGAAAAATTGAAAACAGATATGGGGTTCTCTTCCAAGATTCACACATGTTTGTAATGGAAAATAGCAATGTTGATTGGTTTGATTTTGAGACCTGTTTCGATGCTAGTTGGCACCAAGACGAACTTGTCTGTGAAAGAAACAGTATGGCAATGTTACATGTCGCGACAAATCCTCTTTCTGAAGTTGTAGCTCATGAATCAGTAACTAAGATTCATTTGACCAAGATTGTTATTTCTGCCACCGCCAATCAATATGCTACTATAATGAGTGTTATTGATGCTATTATGCAAAGATCGAAGACAAAACAAGACCGAGTTCTTGAGCGTCTCAGTAGAGTGATTTCACTTTCAGATGCCGCAGAGTTTGAAGGTATCGATAAGAGGGTTATCGCTTTGCAGAAGGATATTAAACAGTACCGGTGGTTATTATTAAATCTTACAGCGAAAGGTATAAAATTGAATTCTGAAGAAGAGCGACAAATCACTTGCCTTCAGTTGGAATTTGCTAGGGTGAGCTTAGAGTTACTTATCTTGATGAGGCTGTTTGAGCTGGCAAATTTCAAGAATAGCGGTAAGAGGATGTTTTCTAAAACATTAGCCGTTTTTGCCGATCAAGTTGTTATTCACATTTTAGACTCTCAAAGAGATCCTCTTGTGGATTTTGCTCTTGCAAGGCTGAAATTTAGTAAACTGCAAATAGCTGACGGTTCAATTACAAATCGCATATCAATTCACATGCTCCAGGGGTTTGACCTCAGAGCCAAGAGTGTTTATCCCGAATTGTTACGGCCCATGGAGGAGACCAAAAGAGATGTCGTTGAAATTCAGTGGACAAAATCAGAACCTGTTGGTGGTATCAGTGTAATCCAAAATGCCAAGATATCAATTCAGCCTCTCAAAGTTGAATTGGATTACGAAACGGCCACTTCTCTCCAGAAATACTTTGGAGGAGCTCATGGCCACAAGAAGAAGAAAACCAAAGTTGAAGAGTCGGACTCTGATTCTGATTCTGAGACGGAGGACATCACCAAAAATGGTAGTAGCTCTGGGGTAAGAAAGTCATCTGAATCGCATCATTCTGCATTGCACATAGATACTGGCAAAGAAGGATTCATGAGGAAGCTTAGAAATAAGGTTCGTCATAGAATAGATGATAATGGGGACTCTTCATCTGATGCATCCAGTATTATTTCAAGTGGTGCTCGAAGTGGATCTCCTGCCCCAAGCAATGGTCTGACGCCTTCTTCTCCAAGTCGTGACAAAGATAGAGAACATCTAGATCACAAGGAACCAAGGGTGACAGTTGAGGACGATATCTCGGTTGCGATCAATCGATCTTCTAATTATAGATCGATATCTGATCTTAAGATTGAGCTGATGAAGTTGATGATTTCTTTGAAGACTCCTAAACATCTTAATGTGATCGACTTGCACCAGTTGGTTCTTACTGTTCCTCTGTTGAGGTATAAGAATAAGGTATGGCTGACACATGATCTCGTACTGAGATTAAAGAAAGACATGATAAAGGTTGTATTAGCTCATCTGGGTAAAATCATTAGCAATAAATTCAAGGTTAAGAAGCGTCTGTTATTAAGTACTCCTTTGAAACAGGTGGACGACTACTCTCAATTTATGTCAGTTAAAGATCTCCAAGAAGACGGACGGGCCCGAGATTACAACAAGACCGAGGCAGAGCACACTCATTCAGACCACTTGAAACAACACAAACAACACCATCATAAACGACTTTCAGTTCATCGAGACAGCGGTCAGCTTGGATACGGCGATTTGTTTGGCCAAGTAGAGGAGGAAGAAGAAGAAGAAGAGTAAGGAGATACATTATTGAGTGTACAGATAGTAATATAACGATCAATTTATTTGTGGTAGAAGTTTTGGACATACTGGAACGTATCAGTGGGTATTCGGTTGACTTACAATCTGAGCGATCATTTACTTGAATAAATGTAATAGTTTACAAAGAGTTGATCCTAAATAAATATGTCTGGTTTCTTGGATTTGCAGTGGATAAGAATAGCTTCAGCATTGGTATACACTAGTAAATCTATTATCGATCGTCTATTATCGATCGTCTAATGTCAAACGTTTATTTTAATTCGTCTAATTACGATCAATAATCACCTATTATCAATTGTTTCATTCTATTTAACATTCAATTAAAGACCACAGCAGCAAGTCATGCCTCGGTTTACTCAGTAAAATACTAGTGTATAGTAGAATAGTTACTTGGATAAAAACCGCTGCCCTACAATCAGGGTCCAAACTACGACCGATTAACTGTGAAAAAGCTTCGTTCCCATATATTAAATCACCGTTACAGGTACCATACCCCTCAAGATTCTACTGTGTAAGTATCCGCCGCTTCCGTTAGGATTATGATATTTCTTGGTGGCATTAATTGGAGGTGTCTATTTTTTAACCACTAAATTCACTCTGGTTAACGGTGCATCGCCTTAAAATCACTCTAAGTTTACGGTGCTTCTCACTAATTTGATCTTAAGTTCACGGAGCTTCTCACTAATTTTATCTTAAGTTCACGGTGCTTCTCACTAATTTTAGGGGGTTCTCACTAATCGTTACTTGAATTTACCCACTACTACGGTACTAATTTGACACCTCTTTAACAACAAAAGAACATATATTATAGTACTCCACAACACTCATTTGTCGATTAATTCACTAGTTTATCCAGTTCAATGTTCAAGTTCTTCCGCCATCTTTATCTAACTGCCCTCTTCATCATCGTATCTCTAATCTCTCTGATTTCCATTCTTCCTGATTTCCATTCTCCTCTTATCTTCCAATCTCCTCTAACCTTCTCCTGCATTTTCACCACCTGTACATTTAATTATCACTCCACCTTTCAAGCCCATACCCTCTTAAACCCATTGCAATTGCACCAGAGTGGCGATGTCTTTCTTCGAGACCCTTCGTGAAAAGGCAGCCAACACAATCCTGCTGGTCCTTGACAGCCGAAATACTCTGAATGGACTCACAAAAGAGCAATTGTTCTCTCGGAGTTACAGAATCCCAGAGCTGGAATCCATTTTGGCGGAAAGTCCGGCTGAAATAGTATTCAAACCGTCTAATATGGGGTCTGCTCCTCGTCTAGATACAAACCCTCAAGGGCGTCTCTATTTGACTCCACATTTCTTGCTTTTCAGGGATTCCTTTGACGGCAAATCCTTTTCCTTCTCCTTCCATCTTCTGACGGTTCGGAAAGTTGAAAGATTACCAACAAATCTGTATGTATATGCTCTCAGTGTATTCACTCATCTGCAAACTACAGTCACTTTGTATTTGGTAGGAGTTAGACTGGAGAGTGAACAATTCGCCTTCCTTTTTAGAGGCGCCTTGAAGGATAATCTCCCCAATGTCCCCAAACTAAAACCGTTCATTCAAAGTTGTTATTCGGAATATCTATTGGCCAAAAACAACGTGGCTACTGCTGAAGCAGTGGAAGAAGCTCCTCCAGGTGGATTAGGACTCGTATTCCGGTTCCCTGGCAACCCAAAGGAATCAAGAGATAGACTGAAAATGAAGCTTTGGTTCGATTTAATGAGAGCAGATGGTCGTAATATTCTGATAGTTAGACACCCCATGTTTTATAGATTAGTAAGAGTCGGCCTTCCTAATCGATTAAGGGGTGAAATTTGGGAACTTTGTAGTGGTTCCATGTTTTCGAGACTCGATGGACAGGGTGAATATGATGAGCTTTTAAGGGCTAATGCCCATAAGAATTCGGTGGCTAAGGATGAGATCGAGAAGGACTTGAATCGTCTGTTGCCAGAGTATGTAGCTTATCAATCTCCTGAAGGTATTGAGCGTCTCCGGAGGGTTTTAACTGCTTATCTGTGGAAAAATCCCGAGGTCGGATATTGTCAGGCTATGAATATTGTAGTGGCAGCTCTATTGATATATATGTCTGAAGAGCAAGCCTTTTGGTGTTTAAATGTGCTATGTGATCGCATTGTCCCTGGATATTACTCCCAAACCATGTATGGTACTTTACTCGACCAGCGAGTGTTTGAACTGCTTGTACAAGAGACAATGCCTCTTTTGTGGGATCATATTAGTACCCATGATATACAACTTTCGGTGGTATCATTACCATGGTTTCTTCTGTTGTATTTATCTCTGATGCCATTGGTTTATGCCTGTCGTATCTTGGATGTTTTCTTTCTACAAGGTCCTGCCACTTTATTTCAAGTGGCTCTTGCAGTTTTAAAGCTTAACGGTGAAAAGCTTCTTGCTGCAGAAGATGACGGTACTTTTATTGAAATCTTGAAGACTTTCTTTCATCAATTGGATAAACTGGCCCATCCAAAACTGCCCAATGAAAAATATAGAGCAGTAACCAATTTTCAAGAACTTTTAGTCACCGCCTTTAAAGAGTTTCTGGTCATCGATGAAACAACTATCAATAGACATCGTTCAAAACATAGGGATACAATTTTCCTGAATATTCAAAACTTTGTCAAGAGAACAGAGATTCGAAACTTGCCGAAAACCAATTTCACTGCTGAAGAAATCCTGCAATTGTATGATCGTTTCTATTCAGTAGTGGAAAGCAACGTTACCAAGGGTTCAGGAAGCTCGGAGATGGACTACCGGGGTTTCGAACGGATGATGCTGGAGATCTGTGACTTTGTCACTCCTGTGGAAGAGAAGGGAACGGTCCCATTTCTAGGTAAATTGTTTCATCTGTGGACCGATCGAGGTTCTCTTTCTTTATACGATCTTGTAGTGGGTCTCAATAAGCTCTGTTGTCCAGATTTGATGGAAACTTTGGGTAATTTTTTCTCTCTTTACGACACAAAACATTGTGGAAGAGTTAATAGGGATGGCATTCTTCAAATGTCTGAAGATCTCTTGTATATCACTTCTCCTTGGAAGGAAGGTAGAGTACTTGACTCTCTCACTGAGGCTGCAATTGAAAATACCCTTGCTGACAAGATAGCCCAGCAGGCGGCAGAGTTGAAAAGACAACAAGAAGAACAAAAGCAACAGGATGGCCAAAAGAAGCCCCATGATATTGACCTTCCCTCACATATGGAGCTAGAAGAGGATACTCGAATTAAACTTACCAACCAGCAAACAGAAAGGTATCTCAGCGGAGCCTCTACATTTATGCAGAGGGCATTTGAGTATGCACAGCCACAAGAGGAAGAGGTTTTATTGGAAGAGCTAAAGATAGATGAAAAGATATCTCATAATGCAGCACTCAACCCAAATGCCCCTGTTTTCCTCTCATTACCCACATTTCGGATGGTTGTTTTGGCTGATGAGACTTATGAGCTATTCTTTGCTCAAACACTCCGAGAGTCTATTCATGTAGAAAGACCTTTGAATAATGGATTCTCTGGTTCTAGATCTCTTAGAGGGCTTTTCGATGGACTTGTGGCTGACGGAAGAAAGGTAGCTACGAAGGTACGACAAAGAATGGATTCCGCAGCTCTGCAACAACAACTGATTCTGCTGCATCTGCTGCAACCACTGCAACATCTGCAACAACATTCGCTGCCTTTGTCACATGAAGAAGAGGATGATGATTTTGGAGTGGTTGCTATTGATGACAGAGATAATGACTTGCTTCTTGCTGCAGAAGCCGAGGTCTTGGTTGACCCAGTCAGGCCACTGGGGATGGCTGACAAGTCTCAGGTGAAACGTTTTCATGAAGCAGAGCAAGCTGCAGTAAAGTCTTCTGGTGAAAACTTGATCGAGTTTGAACATTGAAAGCTGAGTTCAAATTTGAATGTCCTGAACTGGGAATATTTATACTGTGGGCTAGCGAAAGGTATGTAGTTTATAGGTTTCAAGAAATACAGAGATGATATGAACGAAGAAACACCTAAAAGACCGATCAAGATAGCGATCATTGACTAAAACTCGATAGAGATTACCCACTTAAAGCTTTCTTCAATAGATGCTGATGTTGTGATCGACATGTCTGTGATGTACATCTACAGTTTCTCCTTTATGTAGGTAATTAGCAGATCTATTTGACTACGATGCACAATGATAAATAAACTGAGTTAAAATACAAACAAGTACGGCATCCCGTCAACTACTTTCCAAACAACTTACGCAACTTGCCAAACTTCTTCTTCTGCTGCTTCTCGGGCTTTTTATCTTCCCTTAAACTTATAATATGTGGGTTTGGAGGGGATGAAACGGTGGAATTCGACGACACGATTCGTCTATCAAAGACATCCTCGTCATCAGAATCGTTGAATCTTGAAGTAAACCCTTTTCTCTGGGGCTCTTCATCTTCCGAATCCACGATTCTAGAGTCAGACACGTACTTGGTGGGGCTAGAATTGTTCTCCTGTGGCTGTGATGCATGGTCCCTGATATCGGCAACCTGGGCAGTGATATGTTTTGGAGGAGCCTTGCCATTTTGAGTAGTCACTCCGTTGGACTGTCTCAAGGTCAAGATTTTCTTGGTTTCTGGGTTAGCCTTGAAGGTAGATCTAGGTCTGGAGTTAGCCTTGGCATACAAATCAGCCGCTTTTGCCTTGGCTGGCAGCTTATAACCTGGCTGAAGAGCAGGATGAGGAGCAATAGGAGCTACATACAGATTCCTAAGCAGACGCAGACTCATGGCTGTTTTCTGGTTCTCTGGAGCCACCATTGACTGCGGTCTGAGTGATTTAGCTTGCTGTTGTTGAGCAGGTGATGATTGTCTGAGAGAAAGTCTCTTAACTGGAGTGGTAGCCTGCACTGGAGGTGGTTGGATTGCTCCTTGAAGTTGGGACTCTAAGTATTTGTGTCTTACATCCTCAAGAGCACTCAGCAGCAATTTCAGGTTCATTCGAGTATTTTCTGCGGTGGTGAGTTGCAAGTATGCCTGATGGGCTGGATTAGAGGCTTGGTTGGATTGCAGAATGATCTTTGAAGGCTTTTTCATGGCACTTTTCATGGGCTTTTTCAGAGGCAGATCAAGTGTGCTTGCCAGTTGAATCAGCGACGCTGACGATACATGTTTATCCTCTGAAACCTTTGGTATTTTAAGGTTCAATTCATCGGGGATCGTAGTGGTGGTATTATCGAACTTAGGACGAAGTTGATTGGCTAACAGTTCCTTTTCCGTGCCATCTAAGGTAGAGTTGTTCTGTTCTTGGACCCATTGGTCGAAGGATACATCTGCTGGAGTTGGTTCAGCATGGTTAAGGATATTTCCGTTGGTAGACTCCAATTGAGGGGCATCTTCTGAATAATTTGACAGGATTATACTTAAATTTGTGGAGACATTGGGCAAGTCGACCACATCATCGAGTCTAGGCTCTACAGTAGACAATTCAGCTTGGTCTTGAGCCACTGAAACTGTTGGGACCACTGGGACCTTTGGAACCTCTGGCTCGTTAATATCTTGGACTTGGAATTGTGGAACTGGATACTCCCTTTCCTCTGACGCTTGTAATTGACGAATTTTGGCTTCTTCAGATTGACGTTGCTTCTGTAAGTTTTCCCATTGAAGACGACGTTTTTGAAGCTCTTCCACTTGATGCAGCTCTCTCTCAATTTCTTCATCAAGCCTACGGACTTCTTCTTCAATTGGCAGGGTCTGTGACAGAGATGCCAGCGATTTAACCGGTTTAATTGCAGACTTATTAGAGGTGGTAGCTTTGGCTGGAATAGTTGACCTCTGCAGAGTTGGTATTTTCATCAGTTCTAACTCCACAGGAGCCTCCACGAGCAGCAGGAGACGTTGCTGGCGAGCAGAAGATGGTGGCTTTGTGTTTCTGAGCAGCAGAGTACGACGTTGTGGGTCCTGGCGACGTAAGGAGCTAGTTCTTGAGCTAGAGCCTCTCATAGAATTCGTTCTGGCCATTTCTTGTTGGATTACCGTCTCTGGCACTTCAATGATCTGAATTCCATTTGGAGTAGGGACGTATTTCTTCACCATCTTAACTGGGTGGGCCGTAGTAGGCAGGGAGGCAGCTGAAGTCGGATTTGAAAGCAGTAAATCAGCCACTTGACGATGGTTGATCAGATCAGATCTGGGGACCGATTGAGAGGGGATAGACAAACTGGAGACACTACGACGTCGTGAGGCAGGTCCCAGCAGTTCAAAGTTTTGAAATAACCCCCCCTGATTTGGTTTAGTGGTGATCAGCTTAGATCTTTTCAAAAGAGAGCTTTGTCTTGAATCTACTGGGATTGTGGATGTTGTAGTATTTTGGTGGTTAGCAGGGGTTGAATGGTGATTGAAGCCATTGATCAGTTGCAGACGAGACACAGACAGTAATCTGGACTGGTTCCTGGATGAATGGGAGGGTACATTAGAGTAGGAAGTCGCAGGACCTGAAGGGTTTGAAATTGCTTGACCAATGGTTAAGGCGGCGGCCCGGGCATTATTACTGGGTTCCTGGCCCGGGAGAGCAGTGTGGTTAACACCAGTGTAATTAGTGGAACGGGAGGATGTCCTACGCTTAAACATGGGCAAATTGGAATCGATTTTGACCAGAATTGACCGAAGTTTGATGGGGATTTGGACAATTGAAAGGGTTAAAATGAAGACAGCAATGAAAAATAAAGGCGTGGAACGGCGTGCGACCTGCAGGTGAGCGTTAGGTCCAATATGCAGGTAGGCAGGAGGCTGAGGAAGGAAGAAGGAGGAAGGAATCAGAAGGAAGAAGGAATCAGAAGGAAGAAGGAATGATAGAATAATAGTAGATGTTAGATGTTAGATGTTTGATAATTTGTGAGCTAATTGGTTGCTCTCTGATGATGCATGGTTCATAGTCTTGATATGAATTTGGTCTCCTTCGTCTCAATCAATCCATTGCTTGAGCAGGTGTGGGTTTCGTTCGTCTCCTCAACTATTAAGATCCATATTCTCTTTCAGGTCCTGTCTTGTATTTCCTTGTCCTTTCGTTGATGTATACTACTTGGACTGGCATTTGCATTGTATTTTATATGGCTTTCTCAGGCGACTTCTATTACCGTTGTCAACTTTTATCTATCACCTTCCATCTATTAACCTCTATCTATCACCTTACATCTATCACCTTACATCTATTAACTTCTATCTATCAATTTCTATCTATCAATTCTATCTATCAATTCTATCTATCAACTCTATCTATTAACTCCCACTTTATAACATCTCCTGATGGTTTTTTCTAATACCCTGCTATCTCTTCCAACTGGTTTATCCCATAATGACTTCCATACTGATATTTCCTTTTAATATCTTCCTTCTATCTTCCCGTTCATGACTTCCGTCTAAGAATTACGTTCAGGGCTATCTTCAAGTTCCCCTAGTCTAAAATATCTTACTATTTAAAGTAATTTACATACTCTCCTAGATAGCCTCTTCCACCACTCGCAGTGTTTGGTCCCTCTAACGAGTATAACCTATCATCTATTCCCATAAAATCTAATGCATATACACATTAACCATTTGTTCATTTGTCTAAGATTACCAAAATTGAATCAACTTTACATTTCATTCATTATCATTCGTTCTTATGTATGTATTAAATTTTCAATCAATCTCGAATCTTCAAATTATTGCCACTATATACTTGTACCATGTAAATTGGATTGACCCCATTGATATTGACTTTTATGTACAATTATCACCTATTGGTCACCTCATCCGGTCCAATCCCATAAGGTTATATAAGAACACACCCGCTTGTTGACCCTGTAACACTAAAAACCGACGCATTGGCGTCACCAGCAAAAGAATTCCCGCCCATACGAAACCCTGCAAGAAAGCCATTATCACTTGATCTTTGATTACGGCATAGGCTACAACGGCAGCGGAGATTTGAGGTTTTGAAGAAGAGGATTTGGCATTCGAAATGGATTTGGGATTGGAATTGGAATTAACAAGAGGAGTTTTGGCTGCATATCCCTCTAACAGTCTGTAAAACCCCTGTTCGAATCTAAGATCTGGGATGGGTAGGGACATGGAAAGGGATTAGAGTAGGAATGAATTACAATTATAAAGTAAAATAGCGAGAACTGGAAAATAGTGAGGATGGTGAGAATAGTGAGAGAATATTGGAAATAGTGAGAGAATACTGACAGAATAGCGAGAATACTGAGAGAATACCGAGAGAATACTGAGAGAATACTGACAGAATACTGACAGAATACTGAGAGAATAGCGAGAATACTGAGAGAATAGTGCGAAATTCATTAATAAATAGGGAGAGCACGCAAATGCGTCCTGAAGAAACACAATAGAAGCAATAAACAGCAGAGAATATATAATAGAATAGGTAAAATAGAGTAGGTATAATAGATTATATGAAAGAATAGACATAATAGAACACACAGAGTAGAATGAAAAGCTCATAAAATAGACAATCAAACAGGAAATATCCTCAATGGAGTGTTACGTACCAACAATTTCCTGCCTCCTTCTCTCACTATTCTCCTTTCCTTCTCGTTTCTCCCGTTGGCGGATTTTTTTCACTTGGAAGTTTTCTATTTCCATTTCCATCTCCTTTCCTATCATTGCATTCATCACCATGGAAGACGTCAGTGGCCCCCGGGTTACCATCAGACAAGCAGAAAGGGACCGGGTGGACTTCATCCTCAAGGATGTAGATATCTCTGTGTCCAACGCCGTCCGGAGAACTATGCTAGCCGAGGTCCCCACCCTTGCCATTGACCTTGTAGAGATCGACGTCAACACTTCAGTACTTGCAGATGAGTTCCTTGCCCATCGGTTGGGGCTTATACCGCTTGTTTCTGAAGGGATCGAGCTGCTCTCTTACCTGCGTGACTGTACCTGTGACCAGTATTGTCCCAACTGTCTGGTGAAGCTTGAACTCACTGCTAAATGTGATCTGGACCTGACCATGAACGTTTATGCTAGTGATTTGGCTAAATTTGCCAATGGTTCATCATTAGGAGATCCAGTCGTACGGGATAGAGCTGGAAAGGGATCTATCATCTGTAAATTACGTAAACATCAGGAACTTAGACTCACATGTATCGCTAAGAAGGGTATTGCTAAGGAACATGCTAAATGGCAACCTACAGCAGCAGTTGGGTTTGAATATGACCCATGGAATAAGCTCAAGCACACCGACTACTGGTACGAGGTGGATGCTGAAGCAGAATGGCCTAAACTGGCTAATTGTGAATGGGAAGAGGCCCCTGATCCCGATGCTAAATTCGATTATAAGGCTAAACCAGACACGTTCTATTTGGATGTTGAAACGGTTGGGGTTTTACCGCCTAATGAAGTAGTATTGAAAGGGATAGAAGTATTACAATTGAAGCTTGCAGGGATTCTGATGGAGTTAAATAAAGAAGGAGTGGAAGCCAGTAATGCTGAGCTGGGAGGGTTCACTACTTATGGTAGAGTAGGAGACGAGCTGCCTGGTGGCGATGATGGATATGGTGGAGGAGGTTTTGGAGGGTCCACCTGGAACTGATTGAAGTAGTAATGTACCAATAGAGTAAGATAAAGAGACAAGATGGAGACAAGAAGGAATAAGATAAAGATGAAGAGATGATGTGTAGAGAAAGAGAGAGAGATAGAGGTAGACATAAAGAGGTAGACATAAAGAGGTAGACATGGCATACAGACTCAGAGACATACAGATTTCTAGACATAAAGAGGAAGACATAAAGAGGTAGACATGGCATACAGACTCAGAGACATACAGACATACAGACTCAGAGACTTGCGGATATACAGAGTTGGAGACACTACCATCATAGGGTCCATACCTAATTAATCAGTGTATTATACTTATCGTTACATCTTCACCACCTCTTATACTCCTTCCATGCCTCCTACTCCTTCCATGATGCCACCTCTTCAAAAGTAACAAGATTTCCCCCAAAAATGTCCAAAGCGCTTCCATAAGTCAAATCAACTTTACCCTGGGATAACCGACTAACAGTAGCAAGATCAGAAACCAGCTTAGCCCCGCCAGCGTAAACAATTCTACCTTCAAATCCAGCAGGACACCATTGACCAAGACGTTCAACAAGCAGCTCATCGATACCTTTACAAAGCCCTTCAACGTCTGCAGCATGGATAAGAAGCTCCAGACAATATTGGCCCACCTTTTCAAAAAATTCAGCACTTAAAACGTCCTTGGTAAGGGTTTGCCACTTGTTAATTGCCACTACCCATTGGGTGGAACCACCATCTTCCTTTCCCAAGGAGGTCACTGCTCTACAACTTAAATCAACTACAAGCCTTTCCTTACCTACAAGGTTCGAAATAGATTGTAACTTGGACCAGTCGAGGTTCCCATCGGTATAGAGCCAAGAGGTGACGATGATTTGCCCTGCTTTGTATTGATCTAACCACTGAAGGGCATTATCAATATTGATCCCTCCACCGATTTGGAGATGATTGGGCCAGGCAGCAAGTGCGTTGATTGCCGTGGTATCATTCTGAGGATTCAGACCAAGCTTAATGACATGACACCCTTCTATGTGGTGTTCTTTATAGAGAGTAGCATAATAAGAACCAGGTTTGGAGGAAACAAAGTTTTCTTTGGTGGTGGAAGAATTAGAAGAGGCTTTGTGGGGATTAGTGGCAGTATCAGTATCATTATTATCGGTATCATCATTAGTGAGAGTTCCACCGACAATTTGCTTGACTTGGCCGGCGTGGATATCTATACAGCCTCTAAATCTGGTCATAATAGAGGATAAAGATTAGTTTTTTTTAGCAAAATAAAGTCAATTGAAGCAGTTAAAAGTGTATTGAACCAGATAAACCCCCTTCTTAACTCAGTTTTAACCAGTTATAGCTCAAGTTCTCCCAGCAGTTAGGTGGTTGGGTGAAAAAAAACCTTCCCCAGTTTTTTTTCGCATTGAAGAATTATAGCGATGAAAAATTTTGAAGACCCATTTTGGAATAAAGCGGTTGAAAATGTCAGAACAGGAGTATTTAGAAGGATTGGAGCAACAAAGAAGGAACTTTGAAGCTCAGTTTGGGTCTATAGAGAGTCTTGGATATCTGGACAAAGTCAAAGAGAGATTTGAAGTGTTGGAACAAGGTCAGAGCAGCGATGAGGAGCAGAGTGCTAATGATGAGGAACAAAGTGATGATGATGATGATGAGGAAGAGAGTGATGAAAATGATATTGGTGATAATAGTGATGTTGATATTGATAATGATGATAATAATGACAGTGATGATAATGTTAATGATAATGTCAAATTTACTGGTTTCAGTGATAACAACTCTCGGACAAGAACCAAGACCTCTAGTATCAAAGATGGTACTAATCGTTCAGAATCAGGCCAAAGAGTAGTTAAACTCACCGATAATTACACTGGAAGGGCCCATGTAGTCAGTAAAAAAGACAAGAAGCTCTTATCTTCAGGAAGAGCCGCGACTCTTTCAGAAATAGCTCTCAGTGAAGCAGCGGCATCTAAGATGAGTGCTAAGCAACAGAGGAAGGCAGCTATAGAAGATAGTGAAAACCTTGAGAATGATGTCAAGCTTCAAAGGCTCTTGGCAGAATCACACATTCTAGCGGGAGCGAATGAGATGTCAATGTCTGGAGCTCAGTTGACCCTTGATACTCTTGATTATGAAGAGCCTACGGGTAAAGCACGTCGACGGACCCTTGACTCTCGAATCAGACAGTTGGCAGAGACCAATTCTGGCAGTCATGGGCAACCAAAGAGACTTGAAAATATGCCAATGCATATGAGGAAAGGGATGATCCGTAGTCGAGACGACAAGGTAAAAAGATATGAAGAAGAGGCCCGAAATGCTGGAATTGTGTTGCATAAGGTGAAGAAGGGAGAGGTTCGACAGTTGGATATTGGACGAGGTTCGACAATGAGTAGTGACCGGATAGGTGGAGGGATTAGTAAGAAGGCAGCAGCAGCAGCGGGCCAGAAGAGAGACCGGGGCTTGAAGATCAACCTGGTTGGAAGAAGCACCCGGAATGGGTTAGTGATTCTGACAGAGGACATAGAAAGGATCAATAATAAGGGGAAGCGTGGAGGAAGGGGAGGAAAAGGTGGAAGAGGAGGAAGAGGTGGAAGAGGTGGAAGGCGATAGAGATGGAGATACATCTATATAGTGATGCATTTATGTAGAGATGGAGAAACATTCACATAGAGATGGAAACACATATAGAGCCTGTGTTACTCAAAGCATATGAAGCCTATGTTTCAAGCAGCATTCAGATGACAGATTGATATAGAAGATAATAGATAGCATAGCATGGTATGGTTTGTAGGAGAGAACGACTGCAATTAATGGTCCAGAGACGAATCCTCTCTTCTATGTTGCTTCTCTTAATCTACTACTTCTTTATCACTACTACTACCACTTCTACTATTGCTGCTCTACTATTGCTTCTCTACTACTCCTTCTCTACTACTAATTATTCTACTACTACTAATTATTCTGCTACTACTAGTACTAGTGATTCTGCTACTGCTACTTCTCTACTACTACTGCTACTTCTCGACTTCTACTACCTTCCCTTCCCTTCCCTTCCCTTCCCTTCCCTTCCCTTCC